>JAZKJV010003089.1:0-238502 GCA_037367405.1 Ottelia alismoides
TGTTACCATATTTGTGAAAACTCTCTTGTTAAAAGGCATGTCAAGCAACTCGAAGGATTAATGTTATAAGTTATGTTATGGAATTTTTCATTATAGAAATGTGTTGAAATATCATTCCCAAAACTTGATGCTTTCTCATAAAAGTTTGAACAATTTATAATTTCAATAACATATATAGTTGACTAAGATGCAGTTGTAAAGGTACCTCGTACATAATATTGTTGATAAATAAAATTACAATGTTTAATTAATGGTTAGTCACCAACGTGATCTAGCCACATATGGATTTGAACAAACATTATGATTGTCATGTCTTAGATACATAACTAAATTAAATGACATAATAGTTATTTTGATAATCATGATAGTATAATCATGGACTAGTGAAAAATCTGAGAATACCCATCACTAATTCGTGAGAACTAAGTGATATTTGTTGTAGGAGGACAAATTTGGATTAATAAAAAATGTCACTTAATTGATGTTTAGTTTAATGCAAAAGCAGACAGATTTATTATATTTGGACAAGCCCACGGTCGAACTCATGAAGTCCATTGATTCCTTAGGATGATTTTCAGATTATTTAAATGATAGTTTTTCGAGGGAATTTTTTAGCATTTTTTATGCAAAAAATGTGAATGTGTAATGCCAATTTTAAGGATAAATTAGCTTAGGCTGTAAAATCCAAATTAATATGAAATTTGACTCAAAAAACATAAGGCTAATTTTACTTGTGTAATGAAAAATCCAGAACACATTTTTTGTATTTTTATGACATAAGGTGCATGTATGAAATCAACTATTTTATGGGTACTTAAGAATTTTTTCATGCAAATGATTTTGTGAAAATTATGAAAATTCGACAATAGGTTAAATATGAGAAATTAATCTATTATACTATTTTGGAATTTTTAGATGCAAAATGATTTTTACGTAAATAAAATAATGTAGATTATGTTATTTTCAGTTAGTTAATTTTAATAAAAATTAAACCTTTAATTTCCTGAAAAAATTGTGCTAGATATGTCTAATCAAGATCTATCTAGGAAAAATTATAAACTCCTAAAAATATTGGGTTTATAGACCATTAAAAATTAATTACTATGATCACAAAATAATTTATTTGACCCTAAATATGCATGCAAATTATTTGATTTTTAGAGGTATTATAGAGCACAAATAATTATACAAAATGTGATTTTCTACAAATTTTGAGGCAAGGAACCTTTAACTATGAACTACTAAAGCTTAGATGGATAAAGTATGGAATTTTCACCACAAATAAAATAATAAATAATCCTGATATCACAAAATATAAATAAATCAACACACCATAGATAACTGGTTGAAATTGGAATTTAAAATGATGCCAAATTGTACTTCAAATGAAAGTACAAAGTCAAGGTGCAAAATGCAATATTGAATAAAAAATGCAGCACTATATGGACTTAGAGGTAACTACCGAAACTCGTTGGGGTTATTCAATTTCTCGGGCAGGCACGTGCCTCGCACGTGCTCTCTAGTTAATGAGGGCTACTTCATAGTTTCCTTGAAATGCATAGGCATGGGCGTAAATTACCTCCCACCTACGTGCGAGGCGCATGAGGTGGAGGCTTGGATGGCTGATGAATCCCCGTTTCATTACCTTTATTCTATCACTTTGGCCTTAAAAACTCTAGCTAATGCATGTAAATAACATTATTTTGTGCATATTAACATTCATTATTTATTCCAATTATTGTATATAAAATAATATTTTTAATGCCAAAATTATAGAATAAAGAAAGAAAAAGAATAAAATGCCAAAGGTATTTCATGACCCTAGATCTCGGGACAAAGTCAAGAATTGAAATGGTCGACAAGGAATAAAGTAGGAGGAAATAAGGTACAATAAAAACCCAATTCTTTTATTCATTCATAAAGAATTTTTGGGACATATTTCATTCTTTATTATTTGTACTCAAATAAAGAAACTTTGTACACGAAAGTTGTTGATAAATTGTAAAGAAAAATACAAAATTGATTTAATGCAAAAATAATATACAATGTACATTTTATGCTCCGAATAAAATCCTAAAATCTAAACTTCACAGACTCGTATCTTCTGAATAAAAATGCAAAATACGTCAAAATCACCTTAATTGTATATAACTTTTAATAAGCTATTTGATGAAGGTGGGTTCATATTTTTTAGAGTTAATATGTGAAAGTTAGGTTTCGGACCCTATTATACTACATATCTGAATAAAATATTCATTTTATCTATTCTTTATTATTTTTACAGTTTTATATTTTTTATAATTTTATAAATATCATTTATAGTAGATATACATATTTATAATAGAATAAACCATAAATAAAACATAAAATAAAAATAATTATACAAAATAAACAGAAAAAATCCCTATACGTATACATATATAAGTCATATATATTTATTTAAGTGTAAAATTAATGTCAAAAAAATATAATAAAAAATATTTATGTACATAAAAATAAGCTATAAATATATATAAAATATAAGAATAAAAATAATAAAATCAAAAACACAAAATAAAAATAAAACAACTAAAACATAGATGAATATACATATAAATACACCCTTAAAAATTTAACTTGTAATAAATAACACCAATAAATAAATAAAAATCATATTCAAATACTACATAAATTATATATATTTTATTTTATAATAAAAAATTAATAAAATCATTTAATGTTTTTAATTAATTATTTTCGAATAAATCCTATGAAATTTTATAAAATCATTTAATTTAGCTTATGAGTCACACTCTGAAAATTTGGGAATGTGTGATCGAAAGAAGGTTGAGGCAAGTTTTCAACGTAAAAGAAAACAATTCAGATTCATGCCAGGTCACTCAACTATTGAAACCGTCCATTTGCTGAGGAGAACAATGGAGATTTATAGAGATAAAAGGTAGAACTCCCATATGATCTTTCTTGTTTTGGAGAAGGCTTGTGATTATGTCTTATGAGGGATATTATGGAGAGTTTTGGAGAAGAGACAAGTACATGTCCTATACATTAACCTCATAAAAGGACATGTATGATAGGGCTTTATCTTGTGTAAGGACCCCGTCTGGGAAGACTAGCTACTTTGACGTCAACATTGGATTACATCAAGGTTCAGCTTTGAGTCCATTTCTTTTTATTTTGATTACGGATGAGTTGACAAGTCACATTCATGATGAGTTACCTTGGTGTATGTTATTTGTTGATGATATTGTGTTGATTGACGAGACAAGAGATGGAGTAAATGAGAAGCTTGAGGTCTGAAGACATGAGTTGGAGACTAAAGGATTTCGTATAAGTAGGGCTAAGACAAAATATATGGAGTGCACCTATGATGGAATCAATGGTGAAGGAATCGAGATGAAGATTGGTGACGATAACATTCGGAAGAGAGATTCTTTTAGATATTTGGGATCTATTTTACAACATGATGGGGAAATTGATGGAGATGTTTCTAATAGAATAAATGCAGGCTGGCTAAAGTTGAGAGGATCCTCTGATGTTCTCTGTGATAAGAAATTTCCTTAAAAATTAAAGGAAAGTTTTACAAAGTCGTGAGACCTTCTATGCTCTATGGATCTGAATGTTGGCTGGTGAACCATAGACATATGCAGCGAATGATTGTAGTAGAAATGAAAATGCTAAGGTGGACGTGTGGACACATACACGTAAAGGTCGGATTCAGAATGATGCAATCAGAAAGAAAGTTGGTGTAGCTCCGATCGGGGATAAAATGCGAGAAAAGCGCTTAAGATGGTTTGGTCATTTACAAAGAAGATCAACCGATGCACTAGTTAGGAGATGCGAGTGTTGGGATGTTGATCCGGCTAAGAGAGGGCGAGGACAACCCAAGAAATGTTGGAAAGAGACTATACGAAGGGGTTTTAGTTTTGTGGATATAAGCCCGGGATTGATCCAAGATAGATCTGAATGGAGGCGAAGAATCCATGTAGCCGACCCTACTTAACTGTGGGATAAGGCTTTGTTGTTGTTGTATTTTTGAATAAATCCTACTATTTTATCATGTAGCATCCTGACGTGGACCAATCGCAGCCCAGGGATTGTTGACCCCTAGTCAACTACCCCTAGCACCTCTAACTCCTGTCAGATGTGTCGAGTCAACTGATTTTGAGCCATTTTCCTTGACATCTCATCTATTTATTTCATCGTTTCTCCACGCCAAGATCTCCCTTAATCATCTTTGATCTTCATCTAAACCTTTGATCTCCTGTACATAACCCTTGTTCTTCCCAAATCGTCGGACAATAAGCGTCCTTAGCTTTGCCTATAATAAAAGACCCCGCTCCTCCTTCTCTTCTTGATCCCTCTTGGAGCCCCTAGTCGTGTCCTTGTGTATGTGTGTGTGTGTGTGGAAGCCAGGTGACAACTGCACCTTTCCTGTACGTGGAGAACGTCAGAGCGAGGAGAGGAGGCAATCCAAGGCAGCCCTCCGGTCACCTCTACTCCTTGAGCAACCCTCGGTTACGAGCTGCGCCTTTTTATCATCATTAGATTGTTGTAGCTTTTATCTTTAATTCTATGCATTTTATTCATGTTTTAATCACGTTAGTAGTGTATATTAGGTTAATCATCTCACCGGAGCTCTTGAGATCCAGCCATGTTCTCACCATGAATCATCCTATCTCCAACCATCCGTTCCATCCCACTATCTTTCTCTTTTGCTTCTTCGTGACTTCCTATGGTCCAGCCACCCAGATCACCCATGTGATCTGGAGATCGATGCTCCTCCATCGTCGTACGCTGGAGCATCCCCATTCCACTCATCCAGAGCGCATTCTAGCTTCAAAATGGGCTGAGCTCCATCGCCTCGAGCCATATAATGTCTTTGTGTAGGTCCCAGCTTCAAAGAACCCCTCCTGGGTTGAAATCCACCCTGTCGAAGGCTCTCTAGGTGCTCCTTCTCCCTCGATGTGCCAGGACCCCATCACTGGGGCCTGGAGCTTCTTGAGCATAGCAGTCGATGCGGGCGTGCCTCCTAGTCATGTAAATCCCCAGACCATAATCGAAGACCGCCGAAGGAGTGAGGATCAACCGATTGAAGTTTGCCTGGCAGTTGTTCTTCCTTATTCTTATAAGGGAGCAACAATCGTTGGATTAGCCTCATTCCCTGGTTCTAATCATGGTCGTTCATCCACCGCAAGCCTCGTCCGTCTGATGGAAGCCCAGATCCAATCACGACTACAGATCGGCAAAGCGTCATCAAGCCTCTAACGCCTGCCACGTGTTCAAATGAAATGACCAGCATCGTCCCATGACGCACACTATTGGGATAATTTGCATATCTCGCCCTATATTTTTTATATTTATTTATCAGTCTTGTAAATAAAATATGATGTGTAAATAAATGGGACATTTTACATAAAGGACACGTACTTCTTTCGTATTGTGTGTGGGTCCATTCCACGTCACCTCACATGCCATCCCACGTGAGGTGGCGGAATTGCTTATATACCCTGACAACTTTTCGTATTTAGGTTTAGTCCAATAAAATTTAATATACATTGTATATTTTTAGGAAAATTGCATTTAAGCCCTTGTTATTTATTTTATTTGTAAATATGCCCTTCCTAGTTCATGTATTTTTGGTGCTTGGATTTCATTTATTAAAAATAGCATTGTGATCCAAAAATTATTCAAAAATAAAATTAGATGTCTGCTAACATGTATTTTTACAACACATTTTTATTTTGGCAATTTTAGTATTTTAATTATTTATTAATAATCAAATGAGCACATTTTTTCTATATCTAATCTATAAAATACCAAAAATAGGAAAACATTGTTAAAAATCCTGAAAACGTACATTTTTTATTATTTTTAGCATATTTTATATTTAGACCAAAAATCCTAAAAATAGAAAAGAAAAGGACTAAAAAATAGAAAGCTCCAAAATCTAAGGAAAAATTAAAAATCATCAAAAATGCTAAAATATTTTTTTCTATTTTTTAAATTTTATTTATATTATTATCTATTTATTAAAATAGATTTGAAGAATGTTGGACTTATTTTGCCATTTTTAATCTTCCATTTCAATTTCAGTCTATTATATAATCCCTGATTTGTGATATTTTTTACTTTAAAAATGCATAAAAAATAAAGAAAATTCCATAAAATCATAAAAGCAATAGAAAAATGTATAAAACCCAAAAACAATTTTATTAATGTATTTTATTTCCTTTTACTAGTATTTATAATTATATTACTATATATGGTGTATATATATAAAGCCCTACACAGTCTATTATAGATAAAAAGAAAAAGAAAATATAAAATTCAGAAAAATAAAATAATATATATATATTAAAATTCAAAATATGCATAAAAATTAAAAATCCACAAAAATAGTAAAAAGGGATAAAAAGACACGTTTGTACATACTACACTTTGATTAGCAATAATTGTAGGCTACCCATTTTGCTCTCTGTGGTTCGACCTCTACATGCTTGCTTGTTATACACTTGTCTTGTAGAGAATAATAAATTTGACTCACATGTTTACCCTTCACTGCCATTATTCTTATGGGGGTTAATCGTTGATAATTAGGGTTTATTGAGTGGTCAATGCATCGATTGTGGTTCTGCCTTGTGGAATCGTACGACCCTTGAAATTCCTTGGGTTATCAGTGGTGGAGCTAAGCCTCGGGCAGCCAAGCTCCACATGGATGTAGGTGCTTGCTTCGGGTGCACTGAAGCGCTAGGCTCGAAAGGCACTTTGGGATCCTCGGACTCGATGGCTCTGGTGGTGACATGGCACATTGGGGATCATTGGATCAAGGCTTGACCTTGATCCTACGATTGTTTTACTTCAAGGGCTAGTGGGGGATATGCACTCTAGTTGATGATGGAGTGATGGTGGAGAGAAGGTGAGCCTGTCGTGAAGCATCAGCGATAGAGTTGGCGTAATGATCCGGTGAAGGCAAGCGAGGTGCTCAAAGAGGTGAGTGTGGTGTGGTGGTGTAGCAGCATGGAGCGTAGAAGATGAGGAGGTGCCGGTAAGGTTGAGGATGAAGGGGTGCGGTGCGTAGGTGCTCATGTACGATGGAGTAGAGGAGCAAGGCGATGGAAGGGATGTGATGAGGTAGAAGGGAAGGTGATGAGGGAGAATATGGTGACAAATGGGTCGGAATTGAGAATGGGTTGTCAATCGGGATTGGAAGAGATAATAGAGGAGGGAAACATAAGTAGGAGGAAAGAAGGAGGAGGAGGAGGAGGAGAGGAAGAAGAGGAAGGAGGACGGTTACTGGATGTTTGTTTATCTCTCTTGATAGAAGAACTTGTTGAGGCGCTCCCGAGGCATTTGCCTCGAGTCATGGCAGAAAACGATGAGGCTTGGCAGCAAGATGGGGGCCTGTTGCAGCTTGGACGGAGGTCTAAGGATCTCACCTCAAGGATGGTTGGATGCCATCGACGCTCGCCAAGATCATGGTCTCGCTATCACTGAGATAGGGGGAGATTGGGCTACCTTCTCTCTAATGGCGGATGAAGAGAATCAAAGGCGTTGGAGGGGATTTGAGGTTGGGCCGTTAAAGTTGCGCGAGGGAAGTGGAGCCTTGGGTACGTGGGTGGATAGGAGGTCGTGGAGGGGAGAGAGGTGTGGTGGGGGTGGTGGACGACCGTTGGTAGAGAAGTCGGTGTGGCTGGGAATGGTTGAGCGACAAAGAAGACTGAGGTGGAAGATAATCGATTCCCTGTCGTTCGATCAGCCGAGATCGAACAGTTGAGAACATGCCATGAGGTAGAAATAAATAATAAAAGAAAATAGAATAATAATTAAACTAAACTAAAATAAAAGAATAATAAAGGAAGATATGATCTAGGTCATTGGATGAAAGTGTGCTTCATCTAATGGGCCAGAATGACGGTGGATGAAGAGGAGGGGGACAAGTGGCGGCTTCAGGAGCTACCTCGTATCTCTCCCAAAAAATCTGAATAAAAATTAAAAAATGAAATAAATTAGTAAAATACCCCATATAAAAATGATGTCTTCATGAAAGTTGTTCGTCTTAATGATATCTACAACTTTTGTGAAGGAACCAAAACGAAAATAAGTCATATGTACAAAACGTATTTTTGGGTGTCTTCTATATACGTAGAATAATGCATTTTTATTTTTTTATTTTTGTGAATTTTAAATAAGATAAAATTCAAAAAAATCATTTAAAAAAATATTTACATATAATCTATTTTTTGTGTATTTTTAGTAATTAAGAAAATAAAGAAATAAAATAAAAGAAACTTATATACATACTCTATATACAGACTCGGAGTGATTTATTTTCTTTGATGTTTATTTCAATTTTAATTTAGTTTTTTTGCATACTTTATTAAAACATAAATCAAAGATAATAAATGAAAAAATAAATCAAAATAGTTATTTTCGTACATAAAGTAATAGGATCAAAATTAGTCAACATGTCAATATACAACGAGGTCCCAAGCTCCAATTTCACATATGAACTCTGATTCTTTTGAATTTGAGCTTGTTTTTTAGATAATTGAATGTATATTACTTCAAAAGTGAGTAGGGGTTCATAGGAGACTATATGCGATAGATGTTCACATTTACGACCTTTGTTCAAACTAGAGTTTGGGTTTTATTGAGAAAATAAAAGTTAATAATTTTTGATATTTTTTATCTTTTAGTGTTAGTAATAAGTATACAACAAATTTGATTTTATTTGATTTAGGGTTAGTAAAAGAATAATTAAAAAGGAGGAAGTGATAAGAATATACATGTAATAAAGTACACAGTATTTTTGGCTTCTTATTTATACAATTTTGAATGATAAAATAAGGATCTTATTTACAGGTGAACGAATGATAATAATACAATTTAGACGATTGAATGTAATTAATTACTTAATGCAATTAATTACTTAAGAACAGAGCTTTATTTTCATCTTCTAAAGTGATGAATCGCATATTCATCAACAAGTGATTAATACACTTTACCAGAGATAATTGATAAATCTTGTGTTTCACATCAAAAGATGAAAAGCATGAAGTAGATAAATTTATTAATAACCCGTTAAAGTACTTCTAATTCGTCACTAGTTTATATATTGATATGCTAATATTCTACCCGGACATGATTATTAACAAATTGTGAAAGAAATTTTCAATTTCCATTTCTTGTTTTATAGGTTATTAATTAAATTTCTAAAGGCATTATTGCGCGTATGTGTGTTATTGATTTATTGTTTCAACAACTATGAACTTATTTGCATTGGTCAACTCCTTAGTCAGGTTCAACGGACTCACCTATGCAGATTGGTAGGAACACATTCATTTCTATTTCAGAGTGATCATGTTAGACCATGCATTAATTGAAGATAAAAAAATTGCAACTAATTACAAAGATTAATACTGAAGATGAATAGTTGTATTATGAGGCTTGGGGAAGATCGAACAGGTTTTGTATGAGCTTGATGAAAATAACAAAGGTAGAGAATGACAAACTGTCAATGCCTAGGGCAAACAATACTGGGAGATTGAAGAAAATTAAGGAGTACTTGCAATCTGATATAGCTGATAAGTCCATTATTTTGACAGTAGTGAGCGAGTTGAACATAAAGAAATGGTCTAACTCCATGATGGATCATCAAACAGAAATATCCAATCTCGCAGTAAAATTGAAAATCATAGAGATGGATGTCAACAAGACAATCTTAATACAGTTTATCGTAAACTACCTTCATATTTGATTTGAGTAATTCCAAGTAAACTACAACACATTAATGGATAAGTGGAGCTTCATGGAACTGAAAGCTTTGCTCATTCAAGAAGAAGGGAGATTAATGACGATAAAAGAATACTTAATGAATCTGATGGCCATTGAAAAGGCTACAGTATAAGGTAAGAACAATCAAAGCAACACAAGCAAAAGGAATAGATGGAAAACTCCATGAAAATTGAAGGGAGCAATTCCAAAGAAATCAAATGCTTCTTTTCCAAGAAATCTAAGCATGTGAAGAAAACTTTCTCTAAACAAAAAAGCACAATTCGAAAAGAAATGTGTGCATTATATTTTCGTTTGCTTCTAAGAAAAGATTGTAGATATTACCGATAAAATTTAGTGGCTAGATTCTAGTGCAACTACTTACATATCTCACATATTACACAGATTCCATACAACCCATAACAAAAAGAAAAGTAATCGGTACTTGCTCATGGGGAACAGGACGAAGGTGTGAATAGAGGGAGTTGGGATTTACAAATTGATCGTGGACATTGGATGTCAAGTTGATGTGGAAACATATCTCTACATTCCTGAATGTGCTAGCGATATTGTTTCAATTTGCAAACCGTATAATTTAGGACTTTCTTTCAAAAAGTTTACTGGATCATTCTCTATGTTTAAGAATTGTCTTTATCGCTTTGATCTTAATAAATTTATGAATTTCTTATTTTATATTGAATGCAATGTGGGTATGAAAAAGAATGCATCGAATGAATGTTATGCTCTTTTATGATATAAAAAACTATGCCATATATCTAAGTATACAATGTTGCGACTTATTAAGAATAAGTTTTTGCCTCAATTAGACTTTGTTAACTTAGTGTTGTGCATAGATTACATCAAAGCAAAACAATCCAAACGCACATCAGAAAAAACCAAGGAAAAGGCTATACATCTCCTAGAATTGATACATACTGATATTTGTAGTTCTTTTGACATCTCATCATGGGTAGGGGAAAGATATTTTATTACTTTTATAAATGATTTCTCACAGTAGTGATATATCTATCTATTGTATGAAATGACTCAAGTAGTAAATGTCCTTGAGACATTTATTAATGAGGTTGAAAGGCAATCTGATAGAAAATTGGAAGTTGTTGGATATGATCGTGGTGGTGAATATTTCAAAATGTATAATGAAATAGGACAATATCCTTGGACTAATTTTGCTATTTTTAATCTTTATTTCAATTTTAGCCTATTATTTAATCCCTGATTTGTGATATTTTTAAATTTAAAAATGCATAAAAATTAGCGTAAATTCCATAAAATTCCCAAAAAATAGAAAAATGTATAAAACCCAAAAACAATTTTATTAATGTATTTTATTTATTTTTACTAGTATTTATAATTATATTACTCTATATGGTATATAGATAAAGCCTTATATAGTCTATTATATATTAAAAAGAAAAAGAAAAAATAAAAATCTGGAAATTAAAATAAAAAAGATATATATATATATTAAACTTCAAAATATATATAAAATTTTAAAAAAACCAAAAAAAATAATAAAAAGGAAAAAAAGACATGTTTATACATACTACACTTTGATTAGCAATAATTGTAGGCTACCGTTTTGCTTTCTGTGGTTCGCCCGCTACATGCTTGCTTGCTATACACTTGGTCTTGTAGAGAATAATAAATTTTAGCTCACATTTTTGCCATTCACTGCCATTATTCTTATGTGGGTCAATCGTTGATTAATTAGGGTTTATTGTGTGGTCAATGCACCGACTGCGGTTTCGCCTTGTGGAGTCGTACGACCCTCGAAATTCCTTGGTTATCAGTGGTGGAACTATGCCTCTGATGAATCTCGTATTCATCATGCTAAAATTGGTCATTTAGGCTCTGACCCCCATCATCCACATGTAATTATTCATTAATAGAGCATTATTAGCCATCATGCATGTGTAAATAATATCTGCATTTCATCATGCATAATTGCATTTAAAATTCCCAGTGTAAATTAGCCCAAAAAGCCGCTAACTTCTCACATTTTTAGTTAATTCATCCTAACTCTGATTGACCCCAAACCACCTCCATTGTGTAGATATTACTAACCTTATTAAATAAAAAATACAAAAAAATTACTGACTCCAATAAGTGTCAAATAATCCCAAAGTCAAATTTCACATCTGACGGACAAAAACGAGCATATCTCCCTCATACAGTGTCCGATTTTGGTCTACTCACTTTTAAAGTACTCCATTTTCAAATACCTTCAAAACAAGACCAATTTCATAAAATTCGGAGCTCAAATGTGAAAGTTGGGTTTTGGGCCTCTTTTGCGCATTTTAACTTCTTGCTAATTTTGACCTGAGATTTTATGTGCTTAATTAACTCTTTTAATTTTATTTCTTCTACATTTGTGTCCTTTGATGAAAGTTTTAATAAGAAACTCAAAAATCCAAATCCAGATCAAACTGAATTCAAAGAAACTGACCGAGTCCAAGTGTCCGTTGTCTGTCTGTACAAAATTTGTGTGTTTCTTACTCCTATTTTATTTTCCTAATTTCTTACCCATTAAAAATTCAAAAAAATTAGACTAATGTGTAATTAATTTTCTTGTATTTTATCATATTTTTTCTAGATTTTTTATCCTCTCTAAAATTACCAAAAAAAATACAAAAATCTCAAAAATACGGTTTTTCGTACACATGGAAAGCCACCAAAAATACCACTTTGTACAGGTGACCTCTTTTGCTCCCGGGCCCTTCATAAAAATTGTAGATCTCGACGAGACGAACAACTTTTGTGAAGAAAATTTTTTGATCCGAGGTCTCCTGCTATCTCTTTCTTCTTAAATTTTAAAATTTTTTTGGGGGTGCCACGTGGCAGCCCCTGGGCGTGCCACGTGGCACCCCCACTCTCTTTCCAGCCACCCTCTCCCCCCAGGTCACGTGCTGCGCACGTGACCTTCTCCTACCTCCAGCCGTTGCAAGCGACACCCCCCTGCCGTTTCTCCTCCCCCCGTCGTAACCGTCGCCGCCCCATCACTCCTCCATAACGCCGCCGACCTCCTCCTCGTAACGGCCATCGCCGTCTTCATCTCCGGCCGTTACGAGGATGACCCTCTCCCTTATAAAAACCCGGCACCTTCATCTTCCACGATCATCCGCCATCTCGCCGGTGACAGCGGCCTAACTTAGGCGTGATCCAAGGTCCGCCGCCTTGCGCCATCAACCTCGCACCTCGCTCCGGCATCACTCTTGGCCGTTGAGCCCCACCTCTCCAGGTACCCTCCACTTAGCCCCGTCTTCCAACGCCATCTCCGCCACACCTCCGACCTCGCAAAGGTTGGAGGTTAGCCCAGGAACCCAATACCAAGCACATAGTTCCCCCCCCTCCCCCCGTGTTTTGCTAACCACTTGCAGGTGCATCCCCTCCGCGCTCGCCTCCGCGTCGCCGGCTGAGCCCCGCCTCCTCCGCGCGACTCGGCTGAGCCCCGCCTCCTCCGCGTGACTCGGCCGAGCTCCGCCTGCGCGCAAGGATTCGCCGCCAGGTCGCGCGCCAAGAACCGCCTGCGCGGCCCGCCCACCAGCCCCAGCTCGGCCTTGTGTCAGCCGAGGTCCACCAACCTCCACGCCGCCGCCTCCTCAGTCGCCAAACGCCATCGAGGGAGCCCCAGCTCCTCCGCCTCGCCGCCACCGCTCGGCCACGGCGCCTCCGCCAGCCCCTCCATCGCCGACACCTCAGCGGTCACAGCCACGTGCCGCCCCCAAGCATCCGCCGAAGCTCTAGGTTCGGGGCCCCCGAACCATAGGCTCGACGGCCCGAGCCTCCTGCCCCGGACCACACCTCTGCTTCGTTATCTGTGCCTGAGGCTCGGTCACCCGAGCCTAGCGCCTCGTACCCGAGCCTCCTGGCGCACGTGCAACGCACGTGCGTCCAAGGAGAAATTGCACAAAAGCCCCCGCTAGTTCCTGAAACTACATATATACCCCGCCAGTGGGTAAATTACAAAGAGGCCCCACCGACTTTCAGATATTACAGATAAGTCCTCCCAGGGACCATTTTGAAAGAAAAATTTTATTTTATTTACATTTTAGTCCCTGAAACTTCATTTTATCATATCTTTGTTATACGAACTCCGATTTTAGCATATAATATGTCGTTTCGAAGCTAATTCCGTGCTATACAACTTAGCATAGTTTGTGATCAGATCTGAGGGTGTTTGTTATCAATTATTATTTGAGGATCATCATAGACTTTTGCAGGCTACTTTTTGACATATTAAGGCTTTGGATCTTGATGATATTATTTGCAGGAATTCGGACGAGTATCTTTATCTGATTAAATCTTCATTGATTATTCTTAATAATTTGGAATTCGCAGGGGATTATCTCAGATCAATTCCTCTAAGATTATGGTCAAATTTTCTAGGAATTAGATCAAAGACTGTCGGAGGATGGATATCTTGCTTCAATTATTCTGAGTATCAACTTATTACCTGAAGCATTGATTCAGTTGTATTTTGATTTGTGATTAACTTTGATGAAACTATTGATCATAATATTTGAGAATTAGATACGTTTCAAATCACAAATCAGGAGCATAAATTCTGTCTATTTTCTTGCATCGCATTCTCCATCATTGCATTGTATATATTTCTTAACACAAAAATTAATCGAACATTGATTGATTATTTAATCTGATTCGAGACCGCGCAACTAAAAATCACCGTTCCATGAGTTCGACCTTGGTAAACTTGCCAAGTAAAAATAGTCCACAACATTCAAATCTTGTGGTATTTTGACGACCGAAATCCGCCTCCTATACTACAATTCCACATTATTAAAGAGGCGAATTTCGCGTTCTTCAAATGGCGCCGTTGCCGGGGAACGGTGAATTTTTAGGGTTTTAAATCATTTCGGTAATTGATTTTTGTGAAAATTAATTTTTGTGCCATTTTTTTCCTTCTGTATTTTATTTTGCATTTCTCTCTTACTTCTGCTACTAACCGCAAATTCTCTCTTCGCAGACTTCTGGGAGCTGGATTTCGATATTAATTCAAGGATCTGCTATGAAGATCGAATTTTAATTTTGTGGGAGAGATCTTAGCATAGGTTTAACTTTTGCAATATTCTCAGGGTCCCTCTCTTTGAACCCTTGTAATAATTAAGACTGAACATTCCTGTGGTGTGTCGGGTCTGTTTCAACCCCTTCTGTGTGGTTGGGACCCGACTTGAGTGGCGTAGGACTTAGGCACATATACGCTTGCTTGTTTATTATTGATTGTGCTCGTAATCTCTAGGCCACACTTTTTCACTAATTAAACGCACTATAGATCGTTCAACATTAGCCAAATTTTAAATCAATTCTTCCCGCTAATAGAACTATCTGCTTAGGGCATTTTTCATCTGTGCATATCATTTAGTGTAAATTTAAAATTCCTTGTCTTGCATCCCGCATGAAGAACGTGAGGATTCACTGTAAGTCCTTCTCTTAAGCATGCATCATTGACTTACGCTTGCATTGGCTTTTTCGATTCTCCCTCCTCAAGTTTTACAACTTAGGAATTAACGGAATTGGGACTGATCGTTAGGCGTGAATTTCTGTGCTCACATAAACTACAGTGATAATCTTAATCTAAAATTGGGACTGCTAATCAAGGTGACTGTAAATAAACTGACCTAAAATTAACTTTTGTTGGTGGAGAGAAACCCACTCATTGTTTGTGTAAGGACAAGATCGCACACCTTAGGGTAGAGCCAAAAACCGAAATATTTCATTCAGACTACTGATTTTAAAAACAATTAGCTACTTTTCAGTGAGGGTCTCGGGTAGCCGTTTACGGTCCGACTTCCCTTAGCAGAGTAGGTGGTTTAGAGGACACCGCGGAAGGCACCGTCCTCAAGTAACACGGGTAGCCGTTTAAACGGTCCGTACTTACACCTATACTGGCTGAAAGTGGGTGCAACTAGTTGTATGAACTCGGGACAGTCTTTATAAAATATTTTGGCTCCTAACAGCTCCGCTTAATTTGCAAGATTGTCTTGTCATTAAATTAAAATTGAAAAGATAAGCGGCCGAACCCTGACGTGCCTTCATCTGTGTTGAGTGGTGAACTTAAAAATTGGCTGGTGTTTGACTTGTGTCTGCTTGTTCGTAAGGACTATCTCTCTATCCTCCTTGTCTTAGAAGTTTCATCTTTTACTCCTCCGCTAAGGAATCTCTTCCCCTTAGCAAAAATCTTTTTAATCACAACACTTATATCTAAACTCTTCCTCTCTGAAGGTGAATCATAATGCCTCCTAAGAAGAACTCTGGGGATGATGAGAACGACAATGACCCTATCCCGGCACTCTTGGCTAGGATAACAGCTGCTGAACAAACCAATGAATTACTTAGAACGCAGTTGGAAATAATACAACAAGGCGAGGCTGCTATGGAAGATACGTATCTCCCAGAATTAGATGAAGACTATAATTGGTTGAGACCTGTTCCCCCTGAGGATGCTTTCGAACACAAACCGCATTTCCTTGCACTGTTGCCAAAGTTCGGAGGAAATAATCATGAAGAACCATATATCTTCCTCCGAGACTTCGAGTTAGTCTGTGCTAACCTCTGCCACCCTAGGGTTAGCCAAGACTACATAAGGTTGAGAGCTGTCCCCTTCGCCTTGACTGATAAGGCGGCTTACTGGCTGAAAAATCTAGGGGAAATAGTCACTACGTGGGCCACATTCAAGACTCTGTTTTTAAAGAAATTCTACCCAGTTAGTAGAATTAACCAAATGAGGATCAAGCTCACGAGTTTCACCCAACACCCGAATGAACCATTTCAAGAAACCTGGGAAAGATTCACGGACTTAGTTCAGAAATGCCCAGGACACGGGATAAGTAAAATGATGCTGGTCCAAAGTCTTGCGAGCGGGCTGAACCCTGAGACTCAAGGGTTGGTTAGTGCATCCTGCGGAGGAAGCTACATGGGGCGCCACGAGGACATCGTCTACAAGGTGTTCGAAAGACTTGCTGAGTCTAGCCGTGCACAAACCACTAGTCGGGCTTACATAGCTGGCTCCAAAAAGATGGTGAATAATCTGACAACCGACCACAATGCTGACATGGGAATAATAGCTGATAAGCTAACTATGGTTGAGCAGATTTATAAAAAGGTGGATGAGATCCATAAATCATCTGATATGGAGAAATTAGCTAAATTGCTGAAACAAATGGAGGAATTGGCTGACAGGGTATCAAAGATGACACCCCCCGCACCCATACACCAAATTCACTACATTCAAGGCCAAGGGGTAGGGCAACAGAGCCATTGGGGTGGAGACCAAGCCTTGTCCTCTCAAACTGATGAAACCTCCGCTCAGACTGATTTTGAGGAACCTCCACAAGTCTTGGAGATAAACGGAGTCTGGTACAATTTGGAACCAGTCAATCGCTCAGGCCAAAACTCTACTCCAAACCCTCGTCCACCGCAAGCCCATCCCACCTACCAGCCTCAACTACAGCAGAGGCAGCAATATCGCACGGGTTATCAGAACCCGCAACCTCAGCCACAGCAGAACCAACGCCAAAGCCAACAAGGGCAATATCAGCGACCTCAGGCCAGGCAGGGCCAAGGGTCCTCCTCCTCTTCTGCTATTTCTCCAGAACTCCAGCGAGTGCTGGATGAGCTTCATGACATGAGAGTCGACATAAATCGACTCTCTCGTTGGAGAGATGAGGTGACAGCACCCCAGACCGTGATTCCAGCTCAAGTCCAGGCTAACCCAAATAGCCTTGGACACAATCAGGTATTAATCTCTGACTATTCCATACCTGAGCTTAAGCCCTCCTCAAATAATGACTCTTATCATATCTCTCTTAGGAGCGGAAGGACCGTAACCATGCCTGATCGAGCAAAGGAACACGATGACATAGCCCCAGTGTCCACCAATTCACACAACCCTGGGGGAATTGACAAAGGAAGACAGAAGGAGAAAGAACAAGTCCCACCCACACCACCCGGATATAATGGAGAGTCTGAGTCTGAGTCAGACAAAGAAATGCCACCAAGTTTCCCTGTTTTTAGTCCGAGTCAGAGTCTTGTACGAACTTTTTCATTCAATAAAAGTGATGATGTTGATCACAACGAATCTGTTCCTTTCCCCCGTGCTCTTATGGCAGGGAAGAAGAAAAACATAAAAAACCAAAAAAATGATGATGAGATGGCCCGCATCTGCAAGGAAAATATTAAGGTCACTCTGTCCTTGGACGAGATGATAGAAAGAGATTCGACTTTTCGGAAATACCTTAAGGTGAGATGCACACCAACTAGGGCCAGCAAACAAAATCCTAGCCGAACAAAGAAACACATACTCTCAGTAGCCACATCTCGTCTTATAAAAAATGAGCTGCCAAGAAAGAAAAAAGACATGGGTACTCACTTCGTCACTAGCTACATCAACGAAATCAAGTTTGCAAGAACATTATTAGACAATGGATCATCCATCAATCTCATGCCCACAACCCTATATGAGCATCTAAATCTAGGTCCTCTTAAGCAATCAACAGCCGTACTTCAATTCGCAGACACCTCAACTAAGCGACCTAGGGGCGAGATTCGAAACATTGTCATCAACATAGAGGGACAAAACTACCCAGTGGATTTTACAATTCTTGACATGGATGTCCCTAGAAATTGGAAAGATTCCCAGATGATACTAGGGCGACCCTTCCTTAGGACCGCAGGAGCTATATTTGATTATACATCCGGGATAATCCAGTTCGGAAAAGTTGAACTTAAAAAGCAGCAAACTAGGTTCCAAAGACCTGACACTGAGTCGAGCACTGATGGACGTGAAATCCGCCTCTTTAATAAAAATAAATAAGTCGTAGTATAAGAGGCGAATTCGGTTCAGCAAAAACCACAGTCTTTGAATGCTGTGGAATATTTATACTTGGCAAGTGTACCAAGGTCGAACTCAGGGACACAGCTGCTTAATTATAGCTTTTGAATTTTGATTTATGAAGTTCAATATGAATCAATTCCAATTTCAGGTCCATATGCAAATTATGAAGCACTAAGCTATTTACAAGGTAATGCCATGATGCATGCATTTTTTTTAGATATTTTTATGCAAGTTAAAGTGATGCATGAGCAAATAATGCAAAGGAACATGCATGATGAATAAAATACCATAATTATACCCTAAAATGTGAGCAATGCAATGTAGAATGAAGTTAGAGTCCAATTGAACACATCATTAAAAATTGGTCATCAAATCCAGCAAGACAGATAGAGCATGGTCCCATTTTTGACATAAAAATTCACTTAATTTAAAACAGTGTCAAATGAGACAAATAAGTATGCTAGATTGTAGAGGACAAAACAAGGATCAAAACGACACTAAAATCATGCAATTTGGACCTACGATGCTCAAGTTATGCTAAAAACAGTGCAAGGGCATAAATGTAATAAAAATGCAAGCAAAATAAAGGATAACTATTGCATTTAGGTCCCTGGAGGGACCTAAATGCAAATACCAAAAACCGCCTGGGCCATTTCGTAATTTCTCCATTTGCGCGCAGGGGCATATTTGCAAATCTTCAAAATCTGGAGGATCTCCCTGTAAAATACCCAGGCGCGCACGTGAGGCACGTGCCTGGGGACCATTCTGCAATTTCCATAAACTCCGGGGTCTTTATCGTAAATTACCCAGGCCTCACATGCGGTGCACGTGATGGCCCAGGCTCGGGAGGTGGCACAGGCTTGGGACACGTGGCATTCGTTAATGACTCGGATTGTGGCTCGATAGATCCGAGCCTGTAGGTTTGGCATGGAGGCTCGGTATGCCCACGTGGCTGCATTAGAGCCGTCCGATCCAGCTGGATCGGGCGGCACCTGTGACTTCATCTCCTCCGCAGATCGCCGGAGGAGGCGGGGCTCCGGCGACCCGCGTGTAGCTCCTCCGTGCTCAGAGGATGTGCTGATGGGTCGAAGAAGCTTGATGGAGGTCCGGCGGAGGACCTGGCGGTGCTACGAAGCTCCAGTGCTAGTCGGAAGGGGAGATCAGTGGAGCTTCGCCGGAGTAGAGGAGCTCGAAGGAGCTCCGGCGCGAGATCCGGCCAATCAAGATACCTGCAAGGTTAGTCAAAGCCGAAGCGTGTTGTGAGTGTAACGTGAGTGAAATGGAGTCCCATGGAGGTGGTCGGAGCGGGGGACTAGGGCTCCTTCCCCGCCGGAGCAGAGGAGGAGATGGCGAGGGTGGACTAGACTGCGGAGAAGGGAAGGGCGATGGCGAGGGGTGTCGCGAGGATGATCGATGAGGGGCGAAGGTTTGTAGGTGGTCAGATGAAGGAGGCGGTGAATGTATACGGTGGAGTAAATCGAAGAAAACCAAGGAAAAGTAAAGATAAAAAAATCTCCTCGCCGGAGCGAGGAGTTGGCGGAGGAGGAGGTCTGAGCTGGGCTTCAATGGAAGCCCTGGTCGTCGCACGACAGGGCCGACCTCTCCCTGGTGCTCGGCGGCGCATAAGAGCGACCGCTACGTGGCCGGAGGCCACTGATCACACCGGGGAGGCCTGGCCATGATCGCCTCGAATTGACCGTCCTCCGCTGTCACCGGAGGCGGATGAAGCTAGGGCAGACTCCCGTAGATGGTGGATAGTGGCTCCGGTGGCTGGGAAGGGGGTTATATAGGTGATGAAGGATGAGCGTTATGGAGGTCGTCGGAGGTTTTCGCGCGGGGGTTTAATGGCGAGGGGGTAACGTCTGGGTACTCTGGAGATGGCGCGAGGATGATGGAGGAGCGGGCTATGCGGGGAAGGCGTTACTAGGTTAAGGGAATGGTCGGAGCGACGGCTAGAATTGGAAGGGGGCGGAGGAGGCGCGAAGGTTGTAACGCCTGGGAGCGGAGGCTTCGGAGGTAGGAGACGGAGGCTGGACCATTGGATGATGATCCAACGGCTGGGATGAGCTTGCGATCGGAAGGGTATGATTAGATCTTAGGGTTAGATCCAGCGGTGTGGGTTTAAAGGGTGACGTGGCACACTGGGGATCATTGGATGAAGAGGTGATCGAGCGGCTAAGGATTAGGCGCTAGTGGGCGGTCCTGATCTCATCTAAGATTAGATCGGGCGGCTGAGGAGTGAGGCGCGTTGGAGGGCTCAGATTAAGGCGGGATTGAGGTGATCCAACGGCCCAGGAGGCCGTCGGGTGGCGAGAGGATGAGCGGGCCACGTGGGCGACCCAGGGGGCGCCACGTGGCCCAATCAGAATAATTCAAAGAATAATCAAAGGAAATTAGAAAAGAAATAGTTAGAGGCCGAATTTGGAGAAAGTCAAAACATGAAAGTTGCTCGTCTCGCCGAGATCTACAACTTTCATGTTAGGCAAGAAGCCAAAAGAGGTCATATGTACAAAAGCTATTTTTGGGGGTATTTTTAAGGGGATAAAAACACCAAGTTTGTGGTTTTGAGATCTTTTTGTATTTTTTTATCTTTTTAAGGGTCAATGAATTATAGACAATTTTTCTATCTAATTTTTAGGGGGTTTTTGAGGATAAAATAATTACAGAAAAATAAGGGCAATTAAATACAAATAATTAAGGTTAAATATAGACAATATAGTACATGATAAAAATAGAGAATTAGATGATATTTTTATTGGTTTGTTTAAGCAGGGATTTTAATAAGGAGCTTTTAGCATGATGAATACGAGATTCATCATACCCCTATACTTAAACCATGCTCGTCCTCGAGCATCTAAAGAATGAAGGAGTCGGATTAATTCCTGACAGTGTGAGTGAAAAATTCAAGGCTTGATCTTTCAAAGACTCTTGACCTAAGTAATCCTAAAATTCTGGGTTTATCCAAGCCTTAGTCAGAAGGAATCCAACTTCTCTGATTATCAGACTCTCTTTTTGTACATATAATATAAGGATATGACATTTAGTGTACTGCATTTCATGAGAGCCGAGTCGATGCATCATCCAAAGTTCCAGTTCCAAAGACTCTCCTCTAGACCTAATCCTCCATACTAGGGAATAAGTCTATTCTTGCTTCAGTCAACCGTCTCTATAGTTTGTCAGACTTGAAGGTGTAGATGGACGGCCAGATGATGGAGGGACATGGGATTGTGTCTATTTTTCTCACCCTCACATTGGAACAAGGGGCCTCTCGAGTGCCTTTTACTCAACACATGTATATTATTATTTTGTTGATCAATGTGTCCGTCAAGAGAGTTGGAGTCGTCTGCACTTGTTTTTCTGGGAATACACCGGGGTGTGTCTCTTTTGAGTATCTAAGATACCTTCGACACCCAGACTTGTAGCATTTACGATGCAGAGCCCTTTTTCGGTGTCAGCCCGACTCCTGGTCCTAATTAGCGCTTGGTCCAAGTGGACACTTTGAAAATGTTTGGGAGCGCTCGCCATTGGTGGAAGCTCATTTGGAATTTTACTTTGGATTTAGAGCTTTTCTTTGACATTTCATTTCTTTTGTTGGCTAGCTCCACTGCTTTTACCAAGAGATTGGCGCACACTGATCAACAAATTCCTTTAAGTTTCATCACACCCTGGCACTTTTAGGTAAATGTCAACGAGATAGCATATGAATCTTGTTCACATACTGGCTAGGGATTTTGCTGACACTCAGGTTTTCTGAAGCCTTCATTAACTTTATCCCATCCTCGAATATCATTAGATCGGGTCTAAACTTAAATCTATGGTCCTAGTTCCTCAAGTGATATCTCATCTCAGCTCATCAATCATGCAGTTGTGGAAGTGGCTGTGCTGATCATATTTTCTTGAAGGTAGAGATGAAGAGTGCAATATAGCACTCAAATCTTTCAAACCAGGGAAGTGTGGATATTTAAGTCTTAAAAACCCTAATGACTATGGTATGTTAACTCAGACTCTCAAGATCACAGAAATCCAGTGTCCTCAAAATCCTCAAGCCTTGAGTGAATGTGAATGTGTCAGGAATACACCAACTCCTTAGGTTAGTGAATTTTTGTGTGATTTTGGTTTTTGCAAATTTTTATGGTTTTTTTAACAGGAATATTTACAAAAATTAATCCCTCAATTTTTAATTTTTACAGGTTTTTACTCAGTTCCCAAGGTTACCAAAACCCAACCCGAAAAATAAAATTTTAAAAAGTTTTAAAAACGCGAGCTAAGGCTAAAGTAATATACAATAATATACGGTATACCCCCCTATACTTAAAATTTGCTATGTCCTCATAGCACAAGTGCCATGAAGCCAATGCTCGGTTTAAGTACAGGGTGATATAGCGGAACTGAGGGGGGGGTCCCCTTATACTTAGGTCAAAATTGGCCTAAGCACAAGAAGACTGAACGAGGGAGGGATGAATAGGCAGGTCCCCCCTATACTTAGGCTACAAATAGCCGAAGTAAGGTCTGTGTTTAGGGGGGATGTCTATGGTACAAGGATGAGGGGGAGGGGGTTCGTGAAGAATAGATATACACACAGAGAGAGAGAGAGATAGAGATAGAGAGAGTGAAATATACAGGGGGTTGGGGGTGAGTATATGCATGTGCAGTGTAGGTGTGTGTGTGTGTGAGTGGGGGGGATTTTTTTTTACAAAATGCAATGCAATTTTGACTGCTATAATCTCCCAAATCCTTCACAGGTTCTTTTGCGGCCTCTTCAGCGGAAGTTCTTGACTTCACGCCTCCATGAGGATCAAGCGTCCTCGATCACCATGGGCCCTGCCACAAAAAGAGAAAAGTTAGAATCTCAAAGAAATTAAATCAGCAAATAATGTGCAAAGAAATGATGCATGAGATGAGGACCAAATTTTTTTGAAATAATTTTAAAAAAAATTAAAATCTAAAAATTAAGCAAAGCCGTATCCCCAGCAACGGCGCCATTTGATGGACGCGAAATCCGCCTCTTTAATAAAAATAAATAAGTCGTAGTATAGGAGGCGAATTCGGTCCAGCAAAAACCACAGTCTTTGAATGCTGTGGAATATTTATACTTGGCAAGTGTACCAAGGTCGAACTCAGGGACACAGCTGCTTAATTATAGCTTTTGAATTTTGATTTATGAAGTTCAATATGAATCAATTCCAATTTCAGGTCCATATGCAAATTATGAAGCACTAAGCTATTTACAAGGTAATGCCATGATGCATGCATTTTTTTAGATATTTTTATGCAAGTTAAAGTGATGCATGAGCAAATAATGCAAAGGAACATGCATGATGAATAAAATGCCAGAATTATACCCTAAAATGTGAGCAATGCAATGTGGAATGAAGTTAGAGTCCAATTGAACACATCATTAAAAATCGGTCATCAAATTCAGCAAGACAGATAGAGCATGGTCCCATTTTGACATAAAAATTCACTTAATTTAAAACAGTGTCAAATGAGACAAATAAGTATGCTAGATTGTAGAGGACAAAATAAGGATCAAAACGACACTAAAATCATGCAATTTGGACCTACGATGCTCAAGTTATGCTAAAAACAGTGCAAGGGCATAAATGTAATAAAAATGCAAGCAAAATAAAGGATAGCTATTGCATTTAGGTCCCTGGAGGGACCTAAATGCAAATACCAAAAACCGCCTGGGCCATTTCGTAATTTCTCCATTTGCGCGCAGGGGCATATTTGCAAATCTTCAAAATCTGGAGGATCTCCCTGTAAAATATCCAGGCGCGCACGTGAGGCACGTGCCTGGGGACCATTCTGCAATTTCCATAAACTCCGGGGTCTTTATCGTAAATTACCCAGGCCTCACATGCGGTGCACGTGATGGCCCAGGCTCGGGAGGTGGCACAGGCTTGGGACACGTGGCATTCGTTAATGACTCGAATTGTGGCTCGATAGATCCGAGCCTGTAGGTTTGGCATGGAGGCTCGGTATGCCCACGTGGCTGCATTAGAGCCATCCGATCCAGCTGGATCGGGCGGCACCTGTGACTTCATCTCCTCTGCAGATCGCTGGAGGAGGCGGGGCTCCGGCGACCCGCGTGTAGCTCCTCCGTGCTTAGAGGATGTGCTGATGGGTCGAAGAAGCTTGATGGAGGTCCGGCGGAGGACCTGGCGGTGCTACGAAGCTCCAGTGCTAGTCGGAAGGGGAGATCAGTGGAGCTTCGCCGGAGTAGAGGAGCTCGAAGGAGCTCCGGCGCGAGATCCGGCCAATCAAGATACCTGCAAGGTTAGTCAAAGCCGAAGTGTGTTGTGAGTGTAACGTGAGTGAAATGGAGTCCCATGGAGGTGGTCGGAGCGGGGGACCAGGGCTCCTTCCCCGCCGGAGCAGAGGAGGAGATGGCGAGGGTGGACTAGACTGCGGAGAAGGGAAGGGCGATGGCGAGGGGTGTCGCGAGGATGATCGATGAGGGGCGAAGGTTTGGAGGTGGCCAGATGAAGGAGGCGGTGAATGTATACGGTGGAGTAAATCGAAGAAAACCAAGGAAAAGTAAAGATAAAAAAAATCTCCTCGCCGGAGCGAGGAGTTGGCGGAGGAGGAGGTCTGAGCTGGGCTTCAATGGAAGCCCTGGTCGTCGCACGACAGGGCCGACCTCTCCCTGGTGCTCGGCGGCGCATAAGAGCGACCGCTACGTGGCCGGAGGCCACTGATCACACCGGGGAGGCCTGGCCATGATCGCCTCGAATTAACCGTCCTCCGCTGTCACCGGAGGCGGATGAAGCTAGGGCAGACTCCCGTAGATGGTGGATAGTGGCTCCGGTGGCGGGGAAAGGGGTTATAGAGGTGATGAAGGATGAGCGTTATGGAGGTCGTCGGAGGTTTTCGCGCGGGGGTTTAATGGCGAGGGGGTAACGTCTGGGTACTCTGGAGATGGCGCGAGGATGATGGAGGAGCGGGCTATGCGGGGAAGGCGTTACTAGGTTAAGGGAATGGTCGGAGCGACGGCTAGAATTGGAAGGGGGCGGAGGAGGCGCGAAGGTTGTAACGCCTGGGAGCGGAGGCTTCGGAGGTAGGAGACGGAGGCTGGATTGTTGGATGATGATCCAACGGCTGGGATGAGCTTGAGATCGGAAGGGTCTGATTAGATCTTAGGGTTAGATCCAGCGGTGTGGGTTTAAAGGGTGACGTGGCACACTGGGGATCATTGGATGAAGAGGTGATCGAGCGGCTAAGGATTAGGCGCTAGTGGGCGGTCCTGATCTGATCTAAGATTAGATCGGGCGGCTGAGGAGTGAGGCGCGTTGAAGGGCTCAGATTAAGGCGGGATTGAGGTGATCCAACGGCCCAGGAGGCCGCCGGGTGGCGAGAGGATGAGCGGGCCACGTGGGCGACCCAGGGGGCGCCACGTGGCCCAATCAGAATAATTCAAAGAATAATTACAAAGGAAATTAGAAAAGAAATAGTTAGAGGCCGAACTTGGAGAAAGTCAAAACATGAAAGTTGCTCGTCTCGCCGAGATCTACAACTTTCATGTTGGGCAAGAAGCCAAAAGAGGTCATATGTACAAAAGCTATTTTTGGGGGTATTTTTAAGGGGATAAAAACACCAAGTTTGTGGTTTTGAGATCTTTTTGTATTTTTTTATCTTTTTAAGGGTCAGTGAATTATAGACAATTTTTCTATCTAATTTTTAGGGGGTTTTTGAGGATAAAATAATTACAGAAAAATAAGGGCAATTAAATACAAATAATTAAGGTTAAATATAGACAATATAGTACATGATAAAAATAGAGAATTAGAGGATATTTTTATTGTTTTGTTTAAGCAGGGATTTTAATAAGGAGCTTTTAGCATGATGAATACGAGATTCATCAAGCACCGAGTCTGAAAAATCAAAAACTGAAACTGAAATGACAGAACCAACAGCTGGGTCCTGGAGACAAAACCCAGCCGCTATGATAGAATCAACCTCATCTGGTGAGGAAATTGTTGATGACTTAGTCTGCCAGCTCATCCATGCATCTACCTATACTCTTGAAGACTCAGAGGACATTCTAGACCTGTCAGTCCATTCTCCTTATGGACAATCCTTGAGTAAGGTACACAGATCGGACGCGGCGATTGGCACACCTCATTCCATCATTAGCGATCTGATCCCTGATACAACCATGATGGTGGTCAACACTGATACACTACAAGCGTCCACATCACAAAAACAAACATTACAGACAGAACCAGATTCGAGAAACATCATTGACTTACCTGAACTCAAACCATTGCCCCCTACACTTAAGTATGCCTTCCTTGCAGGACAAAAAGGACAATTTCCGGTCATTATCAGCTCACAACTGACCGAAGAGCAGGAGATCCGCCTGCTTAATGTTTTGGAGAAAAACCGCAAGGCTATAGGTTGGAGATTGTCTGATCTTCCAGGGATTAACCCAGCCCTGTGCTCACACCATATTTACTTGGAAGATAATGCTAAACCCTCCCGTGAATGCCAACGTAGATTGAATCCAAACTTACGGGAAGTGGTTAAGACTGAGATCGAAAAATGGTGTAAAGCTGGGTTCATATATCCCATCTCCGACTCCAAATGGGTTTCACCTTTGCATGTAGTCCCGAAAAAGTCAGGACTACAGATTATCACCAATGAGGAGGGAGAAGAGATTACGACACGGGTACCTACGTCGTGGCGTGTCTGTGTGGATTACAGGCGCCTGAATGCCGCAACGAAGAAAGATCACTTTCCGCTGCCTTTTATTGATCAAATCCTGGAGAGATTGGCAGGGAGAGAATACTTCTGTTTCTTAGACGGGTACTCGGGCTACAATCAGGTAGCCATCGCCCCCGAGGACCAGGAAAAGACTACTTTCACATGCCCCTTTGGCACATACGCATTCAACCGAATGCCCTTTGGTCTTTGCAATGCCCCCGGCACCTTTCAACGATGCATGATTGCAATTTTTGCCGACATGGTTGGGGATTTCCTGGAAGTATTCATGGATGACTTCTCGGTCCACGATGATTCATTCGATGATTGTCTAGCGCACCTGGATCGAGTCCTCCAAAAGTGCAGGGAAGTGAATCCGGTGCTCTCTTGGGAAAAAAACCATTTCATGGTAAAAGAGGGCATTGTACTAGGGCATGTCATCTCCAAGAAGGGAGTGGAGGTTGACCCTGCCAAAGTTGATGTGATCAAAAAGCTTGAGCCACCTACAAATGTGAAACAAGTACGGTCTTTTCTAGGGCATGTCGGATTTTACAGGAGAGTTATCAAAGACTTTTCAAAAATTGCCCGACCGTTAACAGACCTTCTTGGGAAAGACACTGAATTCCTGGTAGATCATAAGTGTCTAGAAGCCTTCGAATTACTCAAGAAAAGGATCATTGAGACACCCGTCCTACAAGCTCCCGACTGGTCTCTTCCCTTCGAGATCATGACAGACGCATCTGATTTCGCTGTAGGGACTGTATTAGGACAACGAAAAGATGGAATCCCGTATGCTATTCACTACGCAAGCAAAGTTTTAGACCCTGCTCAGAAAAATTACACTGTGACCGAAAAAGAGATGCTTGTTGTGGTTTTTGCCTTGGAAAAATTTCGATCAATACTTCTAGGATCTAAGGTGACAGTTTACACAGACCATTCTGCCATTCGCTTTTTAATGGCCAAAAAGGATGCAAAAGCACGACTTCTGAGATGGATTCTACTACTTCAAGAATTTGATTTGGAGATTAAGGACAAACCTGGTGTTAAGAATGTCGTGGCTGATCATTTATCACGGATTGAACATAACAAAATTCCGGAATCTGAATCGATCCCTGAAACCTTCCCAGACGAGTCAGTTTCTGCTATTGACTCGCTCCCTTGGTATGCAGACACGGTGAATTATCTCGTCACCAATGAAGTTCCTCAAGGTTGGCCCAGAAACAAAATCGATCGACTCATATCTGAAGTGAGACACTATCATTGGGAAGATCCTTTCCTTTTCTTTGAAGGACCGGATTGCATATGGCGAAGATGTATTCCTCAAGAGGAATATCAAAGTATCCTCAATCTATGCCACACCTTGGAGGCGGGAGGACATTACTCTGGGAAGAGGACCGCTGAGAAGATATTGCAATGTGGATTTTACTGGCCGACCTTGTTTAAGGATGCTTATAATTTTGTGAGGTCGTGCCCCGTCTGTCAGAGAATGGGAGGAACCATTGGTTCCAAAGATGCCATGCCTATGCAACCAGTGATCATCTGTGACGTATTCGATGCATGGGGCATTGACTTTATGGGCCCATTCCCTAATAGTCAAGGATTTGAATATATTCTTCTCGCGGTAGATTATTTATCTAGATGGGTGGAGGATCCCTACTCGAGCTGCAGATAGCAAAACTATTTGCAAGTTTTTGAAAGATCATATTATTTCGAGGTTTGGAATTCCAAAAGTTTTAATATCTGATGGGGGAAGCCACTTTGTCAACCGGGAGGTGAAGAAGTTGACTAAGGAATACGGCATCGAGCACAGTGTCGCTACTCCTTACCACCCACAATCCAATGGCATGGCCGAGGTGTCAAACAGGGAGGTTAAAGGAATTTTGCATAAGCTCGTTCGCCCTGACAGGAAGAACTGGTCCCAACTCCTGGACCAAGTTCTGTGGGCCTACCGGACGGCTTATAAGACCCCATTGGGCACCTCCCCGTTTAGAATGGTATATGGAAAACCATGCCATTTGCCCGCAGAGCTCGTACATAAATCAGAATGGGCAATCAAAAAGATTAATTGGAACTGTCACCAAGGAAAGAAGAACCGAGACATGAATTTGAATGAACTGTCTGAAATCCGAAATCATGCTTACGAAAACAGCACCATCTACAAAGAAAAAGTAAAAAGATGGCATGACAGGAACATTCGAACAAAGATCTTTGTCCCAGGGCAGAAAGTTTGGCTATTTAATGCAAAGTTGAAAATTTTCCAAGGAAAATTGAAATCAAAATGGACGGGACCCTTCATTGTAAGAGAGGTACACAATAATGGGAGTGTTGAGATCTCAGAGACCGCAGATAGCGCGCAAACATCTATAGTCAACGGTCAGCTGCTTAAACATTTTGTCGAAGCCAATGAGCAATTAGTACAAGTTGAACAGATCTCCTTCACTCAGGGCACACCTCTCCGAGACCTACACTCTCTTGTACATCCGAAATTCTTCCCGGTTCCACATCTGTAATTAACCGATTATACTTAGGCTGACCTGAGCCTAAGTATAGGGGGACCGCATCCATTGTTTATACATCACTTCTCTTCTTTTGTTTTTAGTCCTTCTATATTTAGTACGAGCTATGTCACCATTTCACATTGTGCCATGAGGACTGATGAATCTGTGATTCATCACTTCAAAAGTCAAAAATAGAGCCTTGTTCCCGAGAAAATAGAAGCATATTTCCTTTTAAATTGCATAAATAGCATTCATGCACACATCCATAATTCATGCATTTTAGCAACCCATTTGCATTTAAATAAGAAGCCAAAAATCCCTTGTAAAATACCTCGTCACCAAAATAACCTCTTCTCTATAATATACATATATTCCTTAATAATATAGGGAAGAATGCCAAAAAATCACCCTTGTAAAATAGCCAAAATAGCCTGAGATCCCTTGTACATTAACACACATAAAGCCCTCATACAAACCCCAAATTAGGTCTACTCACTCTTAGAATACTACATATTAAAAGACCTTCAAAAATGAGACTAATTTCATTGAAATTGGAGCTTGTATGAGAAACTTGGGTCTTTAGGCCATTGTGTATACTACATATGTATATATATGTATATTTGTATCTATGTATCATAGTTGACCTCATCTCCGTCTTTGGTCAACATGAAACTTGTAGATCTCATCAAGATCTACAACTTTCATGTTTTGAGTTTTTCCAAATTCGGCTTCCCCTTCTCTCTACACGTGTTTCTTACTTCAGCCACTCACAGCAGGCCAGGTGGCGCCCTCTGGTTGCGCCACGCGGCCCGCTTCCCCTCGCCTCATCCGTCGGCGCCCTCAGCCGTCGGATCTCGCTTCAGATCCAACGGCTCTGCCTTTTCCACGCACGCCCCTTGCCTGGACCATCCGATCACCTCCTGCTTTGATCTATGCCGCACATTAGCGCCCGCACCAGAGCACTCCACGTGGCAGCATCCACACCGCTTGATCAGGCCCTTGATCGCTCCATCGTGGCCGCACCTCTCCCAGTGAGTCTCGTCCCTTCGATCATCTCCATCTCCTCATCTAAACCGTTCGCTCGCACTTCGCCCGCAGCTCGCCACGTGGCGCGCCCTCGGCCCATCATCAGCGCGCCTGGATCTCATCCTACTCGTCCCCTACGGTTCGATCGCCACCGTTGGATCACAAGATCCAACGGTGGAGACCTCGTCTCCTACCTCCAGCCGCCCCTCTCCCCCACGTCCCTTGCCTTGCGGGAGGGGCGCCCCCTTCCTATTTTTGGATGCACGTCGACCATCTCCTCCGGCCGCTGACACCTCCACGACATTCCCCACTCAACCCTCACCCTCGACAGCTCCCTCAAGCTCCACCACCTCCACCATACTCGCCCCACGACGACCACCAACTTCGCTACTCCACCAGCTAACCCACCAACTTCACCTTATAAATACGCCACCACCGGCGACATTCACGCCCATCCGCCACTCCAGAGAGCTTCCCTGAGCTCTGATCTTCCAGTTGGTGACAGCAATTTGGCGATTCATCGAGCGACGAAGGGCTTCTTCTCCGGCGAGATCCACGGTAGCTCCGCCGTGTCGCAGCCGCTCCTCCGAGTAGTTGCACGAGCTCGGGACCCTACCAATCCCTCGAGCGACGACCCTGGACCTCCAATCTGAGCTCCAATTCCCAGGTAACCCCCTCCATTCCTACTCCGATCTTCTTCTTTATTTTCTTGTTTCTTCTCTGATTTTATTCGGCATCCACGATCACCTTCTCGCCTCCTTTCCATCTCGCCGAGCTTCGCGTCGAAGCTCCCGTTCCCGCTGACCCCTCCGCATCTTCCGACGACGCACAGCACCTCCATCTACTTCCAGCTCCGCCATTTGGCCGGAGCCCCATCTCCAGACAACCTCCGTCACCCTTAGGCCTCACCGCTCACCATAACATCTCCACGAACACTTGCACGCCTCGGCTATTGCTTCTAACTCCTGCAGGATCACACTCCTTCACTGGCCGGAGCCTCACCGGAGCTCCCTTCGAGCTTCGTCTCCAGCGAGCTTCAGTCCACCTCCACCGCTCCGGAGACCATCAGGACCTTCGCCGCCGCACCACGAGACTTTTGGGATAGCTCCGACAAGTCGGAGAGCTTCATCGACTCGAGGGAGGACGGGCGGAGCAAAGGCCATTTCGCCGGAGCCCCGCCATCTCCTCCGCAGGCGGCGGAGGAACATCGGAGCAGACGAGCAGCCACCGTTCGATCACATCGATCGAACGGCCCCCACATCGCCACGTGTCCTCCCATCGCAGCAGCTTTCCACCGTCGATCGTGCCTCTGATCCAGCGGTCCGCAGCGAGCCACGTCTCCGTCTTCATCGAGCCCCAGAGGCCGTTGGATTATCATCGATCCAAAGGTCCGAGTTCACGCCACGCGTCGTCACCGACAACCCTCGGATCAATCTCTATCCGAGGGCCTTCATTACGCCACGTGACCCAGTCGCCCGAACCTCTTCTCCAAATCGAGGCTCGGGCGACCCGAAGCTACATCGAGCCGCAGTCTGAACCTCCAGAGCGTCCGAGCCTTCTCCGAGCCTCCGCAGCCATCCGAGCCTAGGCCGCCCACGTGAGGAGCACGTGCGGCCTGGGTAAATTACACAGAGGCCCCTGGAGCTTTCCATATTTGCAAAGAGGTCCCTGTGAAGCAGACCCCACGTGAGGAGCACGTGCCCTGTGGAGAATTTGCATCAGAGTCCACCATATTATCGGTAATTGCATTTTAGTCCCTGTCAGCATATTTGTTTATTGAAATTTTAATTTCCAGTATTGCATTTACACCCCTGTGTTTGGACGTGTCCCTAGAGTGCATTTTTCATCATTTTGAAATTCTAAAAATTGCATGTTGTTGGAAATTTTGTCCTCTGTCTATTAGTACACGTGTCTGATTTTTGTAGGCTTATTTGAATTATCAATGAATTAATTGGTGCATTGTTGACATATTTTACCCAGTGATGCCTTTTGATTTTTAATTAATTATCTGTGCCTTCAAAAATTATCAAAAATTCACAGTAGCTCAAGGACACCATTTTTAACACACCATAAAAATTTCATAGCATCTGCACGCATATCGAGGCTAAATAAATTGTTTAGTGATTTTCTTAAATTAATTTTAATAAATTCATTTCACAGTGGAATTAAGTTCTGTCAATTTTCCTAGGTCCCTGATTATTAGAGCTACCTAGGATAATTTTAGTGCTTGGAAAAATTGTGATTCGATAATTATTAAAAATTAAATTCTGAAAATCACTCTGTCTGTTTATTTAATTCACAGTAAATTCATTATGAGTCGAAAAATTCCAAAAAAATTAGTGTAGGTCATTTTCATCATAAATAACTATCTGGCCAATTTTCATTATTTTTGGACTTAATTTGATACATTAATTAAATTGCACATTAAATTGGCCTGCATTGTCTGCATACGTCTGCATAGAAATTGAAAAAAAAAAGACCAAAAAAAATACTCCTTGAAAATCAACGCTTGAATAATTGCTAAAATTTGACCTAAGGAGACAGTTGCCTCCCTGAGTTCGACCTTGGACTTCACCAAGTAAAAAAATTGCCGCTTGAAATTAACCCGAATCTAATTAAAGTGGTTTTTGATTAGCCCTCTCGTAGCTGACTACAACGAACGGCATCTAATTAATTTGGACATTAATTTGCTCGAATTAACTAAGGGTGCGGGATCGCTCGTCAAAATGGCGCCGTTGCCGGGGAGGCACAGTTTAGGATAATTTTTAGCAAATTTTTGAGTGTCTGATTTTCCTTCCCCGGGTAGTCTGACCCCCGGTTTTTCTTGTGAATATTTCTCTGTCTTTTAAATTTTTGTATTTTTGTGTCGTTCTTTATCTGACCTCACCTTGTTTTTGTGCGAGGGACACCGGAGTCGAAGACGCTTCGAGGAACACGCATTCGAATTTGTTTGAGCGATTTGAGAGAACCTGTAATCTCATTTTATTTCCACATTTTTTTTCTCGCATCATTTCCAGCGGTTCCCGTTTGGGATCTCGCGTATGTAAAAATAGTGGAACTGTGTCCCGTGTGCTGTGTGGGTGAATTGTAACTTAGCTTGCACTAGCGGCTCCTCGAGCCACTCTAGGACTTGTTTGTGCTCGTAATCAATAGGACCACACAATACACTTAAAAGACGCACCTAGACCGCAGTACTTAGTCAAATCTAAACTGTTCTTCACGCTAATAGAACTGCCTGTCTAGGAGCAGCTTTTCATCGCTTGCATTTGCATGTAGAGTAAAGTTTTCAATTCTGTATTGCATCCTGCATAAAAAAAGCGAAGGGATCACTGTAAGTATTCTCTACTCAGCATAGCATCATCGATTTTTCGTGCATCGGCTTTTCTCGATTTTCCCCTCTGATTTTCTCACTTAAATTAAACAGGAAATTGGGACTGTCCGATAGGCGTGCTTTGTGGTGGACTAATTAAAGTGATAACTTAACTTTAAAAATCGGGACTGCTAACAGTATTGACCAAAAAAAGAATAAAAACTGAAAATTATTTGCGGGAGATTAATCCCCGACCTTGTATTCAGGCTGAGTGAGGGTACTTGAGTGTGTGTGAACACCTTAAGACATAGCCCAAATCCCCGCCTTACATATCGCGAGCCAACTGATCTTAGCAATTATCACGAGTGGGATACTTTTAAACTCATTGACAAGTACCAAGTAGCCTCCGCCTTCACAGGTAGATAGGGGCAAACCAGCGGTACTCTGCGACAAGGCCTAAAAGCTTTGTCAGCCTCCGCCTCAGTGCAGGTAGATAGGGGCACGTCATTGAGTCCCCACTCCGGATAGGAGCAAAGAAAGGGAGGATCGACGGTATCTTCGGCGACAGGATAAACAGGGAAGACGCATCCGGCTCTAAGCCGACTTCTCTCTAGGCCGCGTAATCCTTGCTATTTTTGCTTGAATATCACACTTAAAAAAAACTACAAGATAAATTGGACTCAACTTTGAGTCCTTCACTGTGTTGAGTGTGAACCCAGGGTCTTGGATTGTTCTTGTTGCTTGCTTCAGGTAGGAGTAAAATCCTATCTTCTTCCCTCATCAAGATGAGTGATTGGGGAGATCTCGACGCACTATTCACTGATCTCTCTATGAGTCCCCCAAGTAACTCGTCTTCCTCGGTCCGAGCGCACCTTGGACCACCCAGGACTCATGACCCTCTTGAGTCCTGGTTCCCACATGCTCAGGGTGGTTACTCTCAAACCAACCCTTTTATCTCCTCCGAGATTACCGAGGAAGATCATTGCCTCGGTAATCCCTTCCTTGATTTGCCCTCTAACACCGATCTTATTTTCCAATTCCCAGAACTAGAGGACGGGATGCCGCCAAAAGTTCCACCAGATGAGGAACAAATTAAACAGATTCTTGCCCGCCTCGCTGAAGCCGAACAGAGGAATGCAGATCTCACGGCGCGGATGGGACAGATCATAGCAACAGAAGGAATCGACCGACCAATGGTTGATACCTACAACCCGGCGGAGAACGAGATTCAGAACTGGTTGGCACCTGCAGTTCCCGCTCAGGCATTTGAGCTGAAGCCCCACTTCCTTAGTCTGCTTCCGAAGTTCAACGGAAACCTTAATGAAGAACCATACACTTTCCTCCGTGACTTCGAGTTGGTGTGCAACAATCTTAGCCATCCCAATGTTGGCCAAGATTATATTCGGCTGAAGGCCACCCCTTTTGCCTTAGGTGATAAGGCTGCTCATTGGCTGAAAAACTTAGGGGTGGTATGTTCTACCTGGATGCAGTTCAAGGACCTTTTCTTGAAAAAGTTCTACCCTCTCAGTAGAACTAATCAGATGAGAACAAAGATCACCAGCTTCGCTCAAGGACCCAGCGAACCGTTCCATGAGGCTTGGGACAGGTTCAATGACTTAGTACAGAAATGCCCCTGCCACGGCATTTCAAAAGCGATCTTAGTCCAGACTTTGATCTGTGGTTTAACCCCAGAGATGCAGGGGTTAGTCAGCGCCGCCTGTGGAGGAAGCTATCTGAACAAGAACGAGCATGCTGTATGGAAGATCCTAGAGCAGATGGCAGAAACCGGCAGGTCACAGGCCACAAGGGCCTATCAGTTGTCTCCCTCAATCTTATCCAATGAGATAACTAGAAGGACTGTTGCAGATCGGACTGAGGACCTCATCCCCAGCATGGGGATGATCGCCGACAAGCTTACCATGGTCGAGCAGATCCACAAGAGAGTCGCGGAGATGGAGTCTCTTTCAAGCCTTCCCAAGAAAGTGGAGGAACTCTCTGAAAAGGTAGCTAAGATTAAGCTACCCACCCCTTCTGCACCACCTGTACCTGTACACCGAGTCCATCTTGTACAGGAACAGGCACCGGGGTCTCAGAGTAGCTGGGATCAGACTTATACCCAGCCGAACCATCATGCACCCCCACCAGTGGAAACGGAATATGAGGAGCCCCCGCCTGTATACGAGATTAATGGGCTTTGGTATAGCCGGGACCTGCTAGTCCGGCAAATCGAGATGGGGAAGGATCAGGCACACCGCCCCACCCCAGCCTACCAAGAGACCAGGCCCGTCACAGTCCCGCGATACCAGTCCAGGCCAGATCATGGGTACCAGCCGCAGCAGCGCACCTACCAGCAGGGGCCAGCACCGTCCCACCAGCAGCAGTATCGGCATGGCCAGCAAGGCCAATATAGGACGGCATCAACACCGCAGCAAGCCCAACCCACCGAATTGGAGTCACTCACCTTGGCAATGCAGACCCTGTCTGATAGGGTCCAACAGATACAGAATGACTACTTGGATATGAGAACCGACATCAATCGGGTTTCTCGTGCCCAGGACCAACAAATGGCGCCAAGGACCCCAATTCCCGCACAAGTTCAGGCCAATCCGAACAGCATACACCAGGGCCAGAACCGACCTCGAGATCAGGTATATTATTCAGATAATTATCTATCTGAACATGAGATCCTTTCGTACGATAATGTTAATCATATGTCCCTCAGGAGCGGAAGGACCGTGACCATACCTGATCGGGCACGGGCACAAAAGGAAGGAGCCTCCGAGAATCTACCTGAGGAGAATTCGGATGAAGAAGAGGAGGAGCATCACCACCACCACCGCCAGCGGAAGAAGAGGACATCTGAGTCCTCGAAGCAGCATTCTCGCATCCACCTAGAGTCAGCCGACACCGATGAGCCCGCACCTCCATCTGAGGAGGATCATCCAGAAGAAGCGGAAGAAGCGCCACCGGTCTCGCATCAGCATTTTCTTTTTGGTCAGAGTCCAAGTCAGAGTCTGTATCAGAGTCAGAGTCAGAGTCGTGTCCAGAACTCAGTTCCAACAGTTAATGAAAATATTTCAGTTCCAGAACCTGAGTTAATAATCCCTTTCCCCCAAGCTCTCAAGGGTGGAAAGAAGAAAATCAAAAAAATCCAAAAAGATGACCCTGAGATGGCTGAATTCTGCAATAAACACATCAAGGTCACAATCCCTTTTGACAAGTTCGTGGAAATAACCCCTGCATTCCAAAAATACCTTAAGGTGAGATGCACACCTACTAGGGTTAGCAGGAAGACCAAAAGCCGTGTTGAGAAACACGTTCTATCAGTAGCCACGACTTGTGCAATAAAGAACTCGTTTCCTCGGAAACGAAGAGACATGGGTGCACACTATGTAGTAAGTCATGTTGATGACATTGCGTTTGCACGCACTCTCCTGGATAATGGTTCCTCGATCAACTTAATGCCCACAGCCCTCTATGAGCGGCTTAATCTCGGACCTCTTAGGAAATCTAGAGCTATTCTGCAGTTTGCTGACAAATCCACTAAGAGGTCCCAAGGAGAGTTAAGGAACATTGTCATCAGAGTCGAGGGGCAAGAATACATGATGGACTTTACTGTCCTGGATATGGAAACCCCTCGTAATTGGAGAGATTCCCAGATCATTTTAGGTAGGCCCTTCCTCAGAACTGCGGGGGCCTTATTTGATTATAAGACTGGGAAGATTCAGTTCCAAACTCCCGGCGGAGATGAGGAACTGGAGATGAAGCAGACAAGATGGCAGAGACCGGACTCCGAATCCAGCACCGAGTACTCCTCTACCGAGACAGACTGTGAACATGTAGACGTAGTTGGGCCATGGAGACAGAACCCAGCCAGCATCAATGTGTCCATCTCCTTTGAAGATGATCCAGTGCATGAGTCAGTCTGCGAGGTCCTGAGGAACGAGTACAGCTCTGAACCTGCATCGCCCTACATCTTCGATGACGTAGAGGCCCAGTGGGGCCTGTCAGTCCTTACATCTTTAGGACAATCGGAATATGAGGATGACGAGTCGGACGAGGCGTTTGTCGATTGTATGGAAAATTTTGACGATCCGACTCCAGAGCCGCGCTTGGTGGTAGCTATTACAGAACATGATCCAGCCACTTCCAACACCGAACCAGATCAGATTGAGCCAGACTTCTTAGATGATCACACTATTCCTGAGCTCAAACCTCTTCCCACGACACTGAAATATGCCTTTCTTGCAGGCCAAGACAAGAAATTTCCGGTCATTATCAGTTCGCAATTGACCGAGGAGCAGGAATCTCGCTTGCTAGAGATCCTGGAGAAAAACCGCAAGGCAATAGGCTGGAGCATTTCCGATCTCCATGGGATAAATCCCGCTCTGTGTTCGCACCATATTTACTTAGAGAACGAAGCTAAACCCTCTCGTGAATTCCAACGCCGGTTGAATCCAAATTTACGAGAAGTGGTGAAAAAAGAGATAGAAAAATGGTGCGACGTGGGTTTCATTTACCCAATCTCCGACTCTAAGTGGGTGGCCCCAATCCATGTTGTCCCGAAAAAGTCGGGAATTCAGACGACCACCAACAAGGACGGAGAGGAGATCGTGACGAGAATACCCACGTCGTGGCGCGTCTGTGTGGATTACAGACGCTTGAATGCCGCGACGAAGAAGGATCATTTCCCTCTACCATTCATTGATCAGATCTTAGAAAGATTAGCGGGAAAAGAATTCTTCTGCTTCCTTGATGGGTTTTCGGGCTACAATCAAGTAGCCATAGCTCCGGAGGACCAGGAAAAGACCACGTTTACATGCCCCTTTGGTACCTATGCTTTCAGGCGCATGCCCTTTGGGCTATGCAATGCTCCAGGTACTTTTCAAAGGTGCATGATTGCTGTATTCGCCGAAATGGTCGGCGAATTCCTGGAAGTCTTCATGGATGACTTCTCGGTCCACGGCGACTCTTTTGATTCCTGCCTTAGGAATCTGGACCGAGTCCTCAAAAGATGTTGTGAGGTCAATCTGGTGCTCTCCTGGGAGAAAAGTCACTTCATGGTGACGGAGGGCATAGTGTTGGGGCATGTCATCTCCAAGAGAGGAATGGAGGTTGACCCTGCCAAGGTGGACGTGATCAGACGACTCCAGCCACCAACCAACGTAAAACAGTTGCGGTCGTTCCTTGGGCATGTCGGATTTTATCGAAGATTTATTAAGGATTTCTCTAAGATTGCCCGACCGCTAACTGAGCTTTTAGGCAAAGACATGGAGTTTATTGTAGATCACAAATGTCTTGAGGCCTTTAAGCTTCTACAAGGAATGATCATGGACGCACCCATCTTACAAGCCCCAGATTGGTCTCCACCTTTCGAGATCATGACGGACGCCTCAGATTATGCTGTTGGGGCTGTATTGGGACAAAGAAGAGATGGCGTCCCGTTTGCAATTCACTACGCAAGCAAAGTGCTTGATTCTGCTCAGCGTAACTATACAGTTACCGAAAAGGAAATGCTTGCAGTAGTGTTTGCCTTGGACAAATTCAGATCCCACTTAATCGGATCCAAGGTAACCGTGTTCACAGACCATACGGCGCTACGATACCTGATGGAGAAGAAGGACGCGAAGGCGCGTCTTCTTCGTTGGATTTTGCTTATCCAGGAGTTTGATTTGGACATCCGTGATAAACCTGGAAAGAAGAATGTAGTAGCCGATCATCTTTCTCGTCTCGAAGATCTTAATACTTCCGAGGTTTCCCCGATTCGAGACTCCTTCCCTGACGAGTCGATTTTTGTTATCGACTCACTCCCATGGTACGCCAATATCGTGAACTATCTTGTCTCCAAGAAAGTTCCCGAGGATTGGCCCAAGAGCCAAATCGACCGATTAAAGTCGGACGCTAGACACTACCATTGGGAGGATCCGATCCTTTTCTTTGAAGGACCAGATTGTGTCTGGAGACGTTGTATTCCTCAGGAGAAATACCAGAGTGTCCTTTCTTTATGCCATAGCTTAGAGGCAGGAGGACACCACTCCGGGAAGAGGACCGCATGGAAGGTACTTCAGTGTGGCTTCTACTGGCCGACTCTGTTTCGCGATGCCATTGCCTTCCCGAAGTCGTGCCCAGTTTGCCAGAGAATGGGAGGAACCGTTGGTTCCAAGGATGAGATGCCAATGCAACCGGTCATCATTTGTGATGTCTTTGACGCCTGGGGCATCGATTTCATGGGCCCGTTCCCTGTCAACCATGGGTTCGAATATGTCCTCCTTGCAGTAGATTATCTGTCCAGATGGGTGGAGGCTATCCCTACCCGAGCTGCAGACAGCAGGACTGTCTGTAAATTCATCAGAGAGAACATAATCTCTAGGTTCGGGATCCCCAAAATGATGATATCAGATGGGGGTAGCCATTTTGTGAATCGGGAGGTGAAGAAACTCCTAAAGGACTACGGCATCGAACACCGTGTCGCGAGTCCTTACCACCCACAGACCAATGGTATGGCTGAGGTGTCGAATAGGGAGGTGAAAACCATATTGCAAAAGCTTGTCCGCCCGGACAGGAAGGACTGGTCTCAGATCTTAGATCAAGTCCTCTGGGCGTATAGGACGGCTTACAAGACACCGTTAGGAACCTCCCCATTCCGAATGGTATTCGGAAAGCCGTGCCATTTGCCCGCAGAGTTAGTGCACAAATCAGAATGGGCAATAAAGAAGGTCAACTGGAACACACACCTGGGCCAGAAACAGAGAGACATGGATCTGAATGAGCTTGTGGAAGTCAGAAACCGAGCATACGACAACAGTGTGGTATACAAGGACAAGGTGAAGCGTTGGCACGATAGATATATCAGACGAAAGACCTTTGTTCCTGAACAGAAGGTATGGTTGTTCAATGCCAGGCTGAAGATTTTCCAAGGCAAATTAAAGTCTAAGTGGACGGGACCATTCGTTGTCCGAACGGTGCATGATAGTGGATGTGTCGAGATCTCAGATCTCGCAGATGACGCACCGACATTCCTAGTAAATGGGCAGCTGTTGAAGCACGTCGTTGAAACCAATGAACAATTAGTCCATGTAGAGGAGATTGTATTCACGCGCGAGACAGATACAGCAGATACACCTCAAGACGCGTATGAAACCTTGCAGCACTGAACTCCAGCCAGCAGCAGCATCTTCGAAAGATTCAGACCGACTCATCTGTATATATCATTCTCCTGTATATCCTATCCTTTACCACCACGATTCTAGTAACCCATCCCATCCCCACATCATCGAGTCATTATCTTGGACTATACTTAGGATGACCAGATCCTAAGTATAGGGGGGAGGGGTCACACGAGTCGATTCACTGTACATCCCCCAGATCACATTGGTCCTCACACTCATTTCCTTCCGATACTTAGGCTGACCTGAGCCTAAGTATAGGGGGGACCGATGCCCGCCTTGTTTATACTCATCCATTTCCCATCTTTTCCTCGTCCGCCCCCTTTCTGATCTTCTTCTACACTTAGGCTGCCAGAGCCTAAGTATAGGGGGGTGAGACGACTTCTATACTTTTTGGCTCTCCCACGCTTAGCACAAGCTATGTCTTTTTCCTCGCTCTTCGTGCTCTGAGGACATAGCACACGCTAAGTATAGGGGGGCGTGTATATATTACATATATACTTTACCCATAGCTCGTACTTTCGCGTATTTTTGTATGGGTACAATTCGAATATATATATATATATATATATAATATATATAATAATAATAATAATAATAAATAGGCTTCTTATTTACTCTTGCATATCATCTCTGCATAAAAAAATAAAAAGAGTCTTGCATCTTCATAGCACGACATCTCATCTCATCTGCATACTTTACTTATGCAAAGTGAAAAGCTAGTGGGTTCTGGACCAAGTCGTGAGTAGATATTGAGGATGGAAATGATTTGACCTTAATCCACTTAATTTCAGAGGAACCTTATAGGAACTGGAGTTAAGATTTTTCAGGTTAGGTGACGTAATTCTTTAAGTCTGCAAGTCTATGTTCATATGTCATCTTGACAAGCCTGAGTAGAGCACTTAACAACACACACATGACTCTTAGAGACAATGGCTTGACGTGCACCAGCACTTTACACATGGCTCTCTACGGATGAGGTGATAAGGAGACAGTTTCCTTTAGCTTGGGGTAGCATATGAGGGTAGTACTTCTAGGCGGAACCTCTCTTCTTCTTCTAGTGAAGGAAGTGCGTCTCAACTTGGACTAGTGGTGATGAAGGCTAAAGACAGAAGCAGTGGGTTGCAATAAAGCTTCAAAAGAGGGATAGTCTACTGGTTCAAGAGGAAATTTCTTGTATCTATGCTGCACCATGTATATATGTTGTACAAAGGCATGTGGAAAAAAAATGCCAAAAAAGAACTCCAAAAAAGTGGTGGGTCGGATTGAAAATTTAATAACCCCACCGGAGTATACAAAAGCTTATGGTCACCATGTTACTTGCAGCGGGAGACTTAGCTACACTGGCTGAGCTTCCAAAAGTCTATACTTCTTCCTCCTCTTCTTGAGCCGGTTGAACTTGAACTTAGAAGGGAATACCCCGCTTCTCGAGGAAAGAGTTGCTAGACCGAGGCATTAGAGTTACCAGGATGGGGGAGGTTGTTTCTTTGTTACTTCTGAGGTGGGGAGTCATTTTATCACTTACACTGCATGAAAAGATTCATGGTCATTAGAGTTTGTGTATGTAGACTTGTTCTGATTAGGTGAGTTGAGGAGTCTTGAATAGAAGACTTGTGGAACTTGAAGTCTGTTAAGTCTTAAACTCAGATCCCGATAAGGTTCCGACACATGATTAATCCAAAGGTCGAGGCAGGCTCCATTTTTCAACTTTTGTTCATGACTTTGGTTTGGAACCCAAAATCACTTCACTCTTGCATTTCATTTAGTTGCTCGGGGACGAGCAAGGTTTAAGTATAGGGGGTTGATGAATCTGTGATTCATCACTTCAAAAGTCAAAAATAGAGCCTTGTTCCCGAGAAAATAGAAGCATATTTCCTTTTAAATTGCATAAATAGCATTCATGCACACATCCATAATTCATGCATTTTAGCAGCCCATTTGCATTTAAATAAGAAGCCAAAAATCCCTTGTAAAATACCCCGTCACCAAAATAACCTCTTCTCTATAATATACATATATTCCTTAATAATATAGGTAAGAATGCCAAAAAATCACCCTTGTAAAATAGCCAAAATAGCCTGAGATCCCTTGTACATTAACACACATAAAGCCCTCATACAAACCCCGAATTAGGTCTACTCACTCTTAGAATACTACATATTAAAAGACCTTCAAAAATGAGACTAATTTCATTGAAATTGGAGCTTGTATGAGAAACTTGGGTCTTTAGGCCATTGTGTATACTACATATGTATATATATGTATATTTGTATCTATGTATCATAGTTGACCTCATCTCCATCTTTGGTCAACATGAAACTTGTAGATCTCATCAAGATCTACAACTTTCATGTTTTGAGTTTTTCCAAATTCGGCTTCCCCTTCTCTCTACACGTGTTTCTTACTTCAGCCACTCACAGCAGGCCACGTGGCGCCCTCTGGTTGCGCCACGCGGCCCGCTTCCCCTCGCCTCATCCGTCGGCGCCCTCAGCCGTCGGATCTCGCTTCAGATCCAACGGCTCTGCCTTTTGCACGCACGCCCCTTGCCTGGACCATCCGATCACCTCCTGCTTTGATCTACGCCGCACATTAGCGCCCGCACCAGAGCACTCCACGTGGCAGCATCCACACCGCTTGATCAGGCCCTTGATCGCTCCATCGTGGCCGCACCTCTCCCAGCGAGTCTCGTCCCTTCGATCATCTCCATCTCCTCATCTAAACCGTTCGCTCGCACTTCGCCCGCAGCTCGCCACGTGGCGCGCCCTCGGCCCATCATCAGCGCGCCTGGATCTCATCCTACTCGTCCCCTACGGTTCGATCGCCACCGTTGGATCACAAGATCCAACGGTGGAGACCTCGTCTCCTACCTCCAGCCGCCCCTCTCCCCCACGTCCCTTGCCTTGCGGGAGGGGCGCCCCCTTCCTATTTTTGGATGCACGTCGGCCATCTCCTCCGGCCGCTGACACCTCCACGACATTCCCCACTCAACCCTCTCCCTCGACAGCTCCCTCAAGCTCCACCACCTCCACCATACTCGCCCCACGACGACCACCAACTTCGCTACTCCACCAGCTAACCCACCAACTTCACCTTATAAATACGCCACCACCGGCGACATTCACGCCCATCCGCCACTCCAGAGAGCTTCCCTGAGCTCTGATCTTCCAGTTGGTGGCAGCAATTTGGCGATTCATCGAGCGACGAAGGGCTTCTTCTCCGGCGAGATCCACGGCAGCTCCGCCATGTCGCAGCCGCTCCTCCGAGTAGTTGCACGAGCTCGGGACCCTACCGATCCCTCGAGCGACGACCCTGGACCTCCAATCTGAGCTCCAATTCCCAGGTAACCCCCTCCATTCCTACTCCGATCTTCTTCTTTATTTTCTTGTTTCTTCTCCGATTTTATTCGGCATCCACGATCACCTTCTCGCCTCCTTTCCATCTCGCCGAGCTTCGCGTCGAAGCTCCCGTTCCCGCTGACCCCTCCGCATCTTCCGACGACGCACAGCACCTCCATCGACTTCCAGCTCCGCCATTTGGCCGGAGCCCCATCTCCAGACAACCTCCGTCACCCTTAGGCCTCGCCGCTCACCATAACATCTCCACGAACACTTGCACGCCTCGGCTATCGCTTCTAACTCCTGCAGGATCACACTCCTTCACTGGCTGGAGCCTCACCGGAGCTCCCTTCGAGCTTCGTCTCCAGCGAGCTTCAGTCCACCTCCGCCGCTCCGGAGACCATCAGGACCTTCGCCGCCGCACCACGAGACTTTTGGGATAGCTCCGACAAGTCGGAGAGCTTCATCGACTCGAGGGAGGACGGGCGGAGCAAAGGCCATTTCGCCGGAGCCCCGCCATCTCCTCCGCAGGCGGCGGAGGAACATCGGAGCAGACGAGCAGCCACCGTTCGATCACATCGATCGAACGGCCCCCACATCGCCATGTGTCCTCCCATCGCAGCAGCTTTCCACCGTCGATCGTGCCTCTGATCCAGCGGTCCGCAGCGAGCCACGTCTCCGTCTTCATCGAGCCCCAGAGGCCGTTGGATTATCATCGATCCAAAGGTCCGAGTTCACGCCACGCGTCGTCACCGACAACCCTCGGATCAATCTCTATCCGAGGGCCTTCATTACGCCACGTGACCCAGTCGCCCGAACCTCTTCTCCAAATCGAGGCTCGGGCGACCCGAAGCTACATCGAGCCGCAGTCCGAACCTCCAGAGCGTCCGAGCCTTCTCCGAGCCTCCGCAGCCATCCGAGCCTAGGCCGCCCACGTGAGGAGCACGTGCGGCCTGGGTAAATTACACAGAGGCCCCTGGAGCTTTCCATATTTGCAAAGAGGTCCCTGTGAAGCAGACCCCACGTGAGGAGCACGTGCCCTGTGGAGAATTTGCATCAGAGTCCACCATATTATCGGTAATTGCATTTTAGTCCCTGTCAGCATATTTGTTTATTGAAATTTTAATTTCCAGTATTGCATTTACACCCCTATGTTTGCACGTGTCCCTAGAGTGCATTTTTCATCATTTTGAAATTCTAAAAATTGCATGTTGTTGGAAATTTTGTCCTCTGTCTATTAGTACACGTGTCTGATTTTTGTAGGCTTATTTGAATTATCAATGAATTAATTGGTGCATTGTTGACATATTTTGCCCAGTGATGCCTTTTGATTTTTAATTAATTATATGTGCCTTCAAAAATTATCAAAAATTCACAGTAGCTTAAGGACACCATTTTTAACACACCATAAAAATTTCATAGCATCTGCACGCATATCGAGGCCTAAATAAATTGTTTAGTGATTTTCTTAAATTAATTTTAATAAATTCATTTCACAGTGGAATTAAGTTCTGTCAATTTTCCCAGGTCCCTGATTATTAGAGCTACCTAGGATAATTTTAGTGCTTGGAAAAATTGTGATTCGGTATTTATTAAAAATTAAATTCTGAAAATCACTCTGTCTGTTTATTTAATTCACAGTAAATTCATTATGAGTCGAAAAATTCCAAAAAAAATAGTGTAGGTCATTTTCATCATAAATAACTATCTGGCCAATTTTCATTATTTTTGGACTTAATTTGATACATTAATTAAATTGCACATTAAATTGGCCTGCATTGTCTGCATACGTCTGCATAGAAATTGAAAAAAAAAGACCAAAAAAAAATACTCCTTGAAAATCAACGCTTGAATAATTGCTAAAATTTGACCTAAGGAGACAGTTGCCTCCCTGAGTTCGACCTTGGACTTCACCAAGTAAAAAAATTGCCGCTTGAAATTAACTCGAATCTAATTAAAGTGGTTTTTGATTAGCCCTCTCGTAGCTGACTGCAACGAACGACATCTAATTAATTTGGACATTAATTTGCTCGAATTAACTAAGGGTGCGGGATCGCTCGTCAAGGACATAGCACAAGCTAAGTATAGGGGGTGTATTGGTATATATTTTATCTACTTTATACATAGCTCGCACTTTAATCGTTTTTATCTAACATCGGGGATGGGTATAAGTAGTGTGTATAATACCTGTTTAAAAAAACTCATGGTCTTGCATTTCATCACGCATTTCATGCATTCCTTGGTTGATATATTCCTGACACATTCACTATCACTCAAGGCTTGAGGATTTTTGAGGACACTTGATTGCTGAAATCTTGAGATTCTGAGTTAGCCTGCCTTAGTCATTATGGTTTTTAGAACTTAATAATCCACACTTCCCTAGTTTGAAAGATTTGAGCGCTATATTGCACTCTTCATCTCTACCTTCAAAAAGAATATGATCAGCACAATCACTCCCACAACTGCATGATTGATGAGATGAGTTGAGATATCACTTGAGGAACTAGGACTAGAGATTTGAGTCTAGATCCGATCTGATGATATTCGAGGATGGGATAAAGTTAATGAAGGCTTCAGAAAACCTGAGTGTCGGCAAAACACTAGCCAGTATGTGAACAAGATTCATATGCTATCTTTTTGATATTGACCTAAGTGCCAGGGTGTGATGAAACTTAAGGAAAATTGTTGATCAGTGTGCGCCAACTTTTGGTAAAAGCAGTGGATCTAGCCGACAAAAAAAAGAGAGAGAGAAATGTCAAAGAAAAGCTCTATCATCCAAAGTCAAAATTCCAAATGAGCTTCCACCAATGGCGAGCGCTCCCAAACATTTTCAAAGTGTCCACTTGGACCAAGTGCTAATTAGGACCAAGGAGTCAGGCTGACACCATAAAAGGGCTCTGCATCGTAAGCGATACAAGTCTGGGTGTCGAAGGTATCTTAGATACTCAAAAGAGACACACCCCGGTGTACTCCCAGAAAAACAAGTGCAGACGACTCCAAATTCTCTTGACGGACACATTGATCAACAAAATAAAAATATACTTGTGTTGAGTAATAAGGCACTTGAGAGGCACCTTGTTCCAATGTAAGGGAGAGAAAATTACACACAAGCCTATGCCCTCCATCAATTGGCCGTCCATATACACTTTCAAGTCTGACAAACTAATGAGACGGTTGACTGAAGCAAGAATAGACTTATTCTCTAGTGTTGAGGATTAGGTCTAGAGGAGGATCTTTGGGACTGGAACTTTGAGTGATGCCCCGACTCGACTCTCATGAAATGCAGTACACTTAAAATCATATCCTTATATTATATGTACAAACACAGAGTCTGAAAATTAGAGAAGTGGGTTCCTTTTGATTAAAGCTTGGTTGAGCCAGAATTTTAGGATCACTCAAATTAAGGGTCTTCTATGAATTAAGCCTTGAAAATTCACATACACAGTCAGGGGTGTATTCAACTAAGTCATTCATTCATGCTCGGGGACGAGCATGGTCTAAGTATAGGGGTATGATGAATCTCGTATTCATCATGCTAAAATTGGTCATTTAGGCTCTGACCCCCATCATCCACATGTAATTATTCATTAATAGAGCATTATTAGCCATCATGCATGTGTAAATAATATCTGCATTTCATCATGCATAATTGCATTTAAAATTCCCAGTGTAAATTAGCCCAAAAAGCCGCTAACTTCTCACATTTTTAGTTAATTCATCCTAACTCAGATTGACCCCAAACTACCTCCATTGTGTAGATATTACTAACCTTATTAAATAAAAAATACAAAAAAATTACTGACTCCAATAAGTGTCAAATAATCCCAAAGTCAAATTTCACATCTGACGGACTAAAACGAGCATATCTCCCTCATACAGTGTCTGATTTTGGTCTACTCACTTTTAAAGTACTCCATTTTCAAATACCTTCAAAACAAGACCAATTTCATAAAATTCGGAGCTCAAATGTGAAAGTTGGGTTTTGGGCCTCTTTTGCGCATTTTAACTTCTTGCTAATTTTGACCTGAGATTTTATGTGCTTAATTAACTCTTTTAATTTTATTTCTTCTACATTTGTGTCCTTTGATGAAAGTTTTAATAAGAAACTCAAAAATCCAAATCCAGATCAAAACTGAATTCAAAAAAACTGACCGAGTCCAAGTGTCCGTTGTCTGTCTGTACAAAATTTGTGTGTTTCTTACTCCTATTTTATTTTCCTAATTTCTTACCCATTAAAAATCCAAAAAAATTAGACTAATGTGTAATTAATTTTCTTGTATTTTATCATATTTTTTCTAGATTTTTTATCCTCTCTAAAATTACCAAAAAAATACAAAAATCTCAAAAATACGGTTTTTCGTACACATGGAAAGCCACCAAAAATACCACTTTGTACAGGTGACCTCTTTTGCTCCCGGGCCCTTCATGAAAGTTGTAGATCTCGACGATACGAACAACTTTCGTGAAGAAAATTTTTTGATCCGAGGTCTCCTGCTATCTCTTTCTTCTTAAATTTTGAATTTTTTTTTGGGTGCCACGTGGCAGCCCCTGGGCGTGCCACATGGCACCCCCACTCTCTTTCCAGCCACCCTCTCCCCCCAGGTCACGTGCTGCGCACGTGACCTTCTCCTACCTCCAGCCGTTGCAAGCCACACCCCCCCCCTGTCGTTTCTCGGGCAACCAAGCTCCACATAGATGCAGTTGCTTGCTTCGGGTGCACCGAAGCGCTAGGCTCGGAAGCACTTTGGGATCCTTAGACTCGATGGCTCTGGTGGTGACATGACACATTGGGGATCGTTGGATCAAGGCTTAGACCTTGATCCTATGATTGTTTTACTTCAAGGGCTAGTGGAGGATCTGCACTCTAGTCGATGATGGAGCGATGGTGGAGAGAAGGCGAGCCCGCCGTGAAGCATCGGCGGTAGAGTTGGCGTAATGATCCGATGAAGGTGAGCGGGGTGCTCGATGAGGTGAGTGTGGTGTGGTGGTGTGACAGCATGGAGCGTGGAAGATGCAAAGGTACCGGCGAGGTTGAGGATGAAGGGGTGCGGTGCGGAGGTGCTCATGTATGGTGGAGCAGAGGAGCAAGGCGGTGGAAGGGATGTGATGAGGTAGAAGTAAAGGCGATGAGGGAGAAGATGGTGGCGAATGGGTCGGAATCGAGGATGGGTTGTCGATCGAGATTGGAAGAAATAGTAGAGGAGGGAAACATAGGTAGAAGGAAAGAAGAAGAAGGGGGAGGAGGAGGTGGAGAAGGAGGAGAAGAGGAAGAATAGGAAGGAGGATGGTTACCTGGTGGTTTTTTTATCCCACTTAATAGAAGAACTTGTGGAGGCGCTCTCGAGGTATTAGCCTCGAGTGGCAGAAAACAATGAGGCTTGGCAGTAAGATGGGTGCCTGTTGTAGCTTGGACAGAGATCCAAGGATCTCACCTTAAGGATGGTTGAATGTCATCGTCGCTCGCCAAGAGCATGGTCTCGCTATCACTGAGATAGGGGGAGGAGATTGGGCTACCTTCTCTCTAATGGCGGATTAAGAGAATCGAAGGCGTTGGAAGGGATTTGAGGTGGGGTTGTTAGAGTTGCGCGAGAGAAGCGGAGGCATGGTTACATGGGTGGATAGGAGATCGTGGAGGGGAGAGAGATGCGGTGGGGGTGGTCGACGACCGTTGGTAGAGAAGTCAATGTGGCTGGGAATGGTTGAGTGACGGATAAGACTAAGGTGGAAGATAATCGAATCTCGGTCGTTTAATCAGCCGAGATCGAGTGGTTGAGAACATACCACGTGGAAGAAATAAGTAATAAAAGAAAATAAAATAAATAATACAACTAAACTAAAGTAACGTAATAATAAAATAATACTAAAGGAAGATATTATCTAGGTCATTGGATGAAAGGGCTCTTCATCCAATGGGCCAGAATGAGGGTGGATGAAGAGAAGGAGGGGGGACATATAGCGGCTTTAGGAGATAGTACGTGTCACTCTCAAAAAATCTGAATAAAAAATAAAAAATCGAAATAAATTAGTAAGATACCTCATATAAAAAAGTTATCTTCACGAAAGTTGTTTGTATTAATGATATCTACAACTTTTGTGAACCAAAATCAAAATAAGTCATATGTACAAAACATATTTTTGGGTGTCTTCTGCGTACATAGAATACTGCATTTTTTGTTTTTATGTTTTTGTTCTTTGTAAATAAGATAAAAATAAAAATAATATCAGATAAAAATAAAATAAATATCTACACATAATTTATTTTTTGGTATTTTTAGTAATTAAGAAAATAAAGAAATAAAATAAAAGGACTTATATACATACTTTATATACATATCAGAGTGGTTTATTTTCTTTGATGTTTATTTCAATTTTAATCTAGATTTTCGCATACTTTTATTAAAACATAAATCAAAGAAAATCAATAAAAAATAAATCAAAATAGTTATTTTTGTACCTAAAATAATAGGATCAAAACCAATCAATATATATAATATACAACGACGTCCCAAGCCCTAATTTCACATATGAACTCTGATTTTTTTGAATTTGACCTTGTTTTTTACATAATTGAATGTATATTACTTCAAAAGTGAGTAGGGGTTCATAGGAGACTATATGCGAGAGATATTCTCATTTACGGCCTTTGTTTCCAAACTAGGGTTTGGTTTTTATTGAGCAAATATAAAAGTTAATATTTTTTAATGTTTTTTATTTGTTAAAGTTAGTAATATGTACACAATAAAGCTGATTTTATTTGATGTACGGATAGTAAAAGAATAATTGAAAAGGGGGAGTTATAAGAATATACAAGTAATAATGTACACAGTATTTTTGCTTCTTATTTACGCAATTTTGAATGATAAAATGAGGATCTTATTTATAGGTGAACGAATGATAATAATGCAATTTAGATGACTCAGTACAATTAATTACTTAATGCAATTAATTACTTTTGAACAGATCTTTATTTCCATCTTTAAGAGTGATGAATCACATATTTATCAACTAGAAGATCATCCAAAGATGGATTATTGTCCATGATTAATACACTTTACAAGGAATATTTGATAAATCTTGTGTTTCGCATCCAAAGATGAAAAGCATGAAGTAGATATATTTATTAACAACGTGTTAAAGTATTTCTAATTGCATCACTAGTGTATATATGGATATGCTAATATTCTACCCGGACACGATTATTAACATATTGTGAAAGATTTTCAATTTGCATTTCTTGTTTTATAGGTTATTAATTAAATTTATAAAGGCATTATTGCGAGCATGTGTGTGATTGATTTATGGTTTCAGCAGCTATGAACTTATTTGCATTGGGCAACTCCATAATCAGGTTCAACGAACTCACCTATGCAGATTGGTTGGAACACATTCATTTCCATTTCGGAGTGATTATGTTAGACCATGCATTAGTTGAAGATCAAATTGCAAGTAATGACAAAGAATAATACTGAATGAAAATGGTAGAGAATGTCAAACCGCCACTGCCAGGACAAACAATAGCGGGAGATTGAAGAAAATTAAGGAGTATTTGCATTCAGATATAGCTGATAAGTCCATTATTTTGACAATAGTGAGCGAGTTGAACACAGCGAAATGGTCTGACTTCGTGATGGATCATCAAACAAAAATACCCAGTCTCGCGGCAAAATTGAAAACCATAGATATGGATGTCAACAAGGCATTCTTAATACAGTTTATCATAAACTACCTTCATATTGGATTTGAGTAATTCCAAGTAAACAGCAACACATTAAAGGATAGGTGGAGTTTCATAAAAATGAAAGCTATGCTCATTAAAGAAGAAGGGAGATTAATGACAATAAAAGAATATTTAGCGAATCTGATGGTCTCTGAAAAGGCTACAGTAGAAGGTGACAATAATAAAAGCAACACAAATAAAAAGAGAGAGGAAAAACTCCATGAAAACTAAAGGGAGCAATTCCAAAGAAATCAAATGCTTTTTTGTAAGAAATCTGAGCAAGTGAAGAAAAATTTCTCTAAACAGAAAAGCAAGATTTGAACAAAAATGTATCCAATATATTTTCATTTGCTTCTAAGAAAAATTGTAGATATTATTGATAAAATTTAGTGGCTAGATTCTAGTGCAACTACTTACATATCTCACATCTTACACGGATTCCATGCAATCCAGAACAAAAAGGAAAGTAATCAGATTTATTAAGGAAAGTAAAAAACTATGCTATATATCTAAGTATACAATGTTGCGATTTATTAAGAATGAATTTTTGCCTCAATTAGATTTTGTTAACTTAGTGTTGTGCATAGATTATATCATAACAAAACAATCCGAACACACATCAGAAAAAAAATAGGAAAAGGGCTACACATCTCCTATAATTGATACATACTGATATTTGTGGTCCTTTTAACATCTCATCATGGGTAGGGGAAATATATTTTATGACTTTTATAGATGATTTCTCACAATAGGGATATATCTATCGATTGTATGAAATGACTCAAGTAGTAAATGTCCTTGAGACATTTTTTAATGAGGTTGAAAGGTAATCTGATAGATGATTAGAAGTTTTTAGATATGATCATGGTGATGAATATTTCAAAAGGCATGATGAAATAGGACCGTATCCTTGGACTTATTTTGTCATTTTTAATCTTCATTTCAATTTTAGTCTATTATTTAATCCCTGATTTATGACATGTTTTACTTTAAAAATGCATAAAGATTAGCAAAAATTCCATAAAAATCATAAAATAATATAAAAATGTATAAAACCCTAAAACAATTTAGGTAATATATTTTATTTATTTGTACTAGTATTTATAATTATAATACTCTATATGATATATATAAAGCCTTATATAGTATATTATATATTAAAAAGAAAAAGGAAATATAAAAAAATAGAAAACTAAAATAAAAAATAAATATGTATATATATATTAAAATTCAAATATATATATAATTAAAACCCCGAAAAATAATAAAAAGGGATAAAAAGGCATGTTTGTACAAACTACACTTTGATTAGAAATAATCGTAGGCTGCCTGTTTTGCTCTCTGTGGTTCGACCTCTACATGCTTGCTTGTTATACACTTGGTCTTGTAGAGAATAATAAATTTTAGCTCATATATTTGCCATTCACTGCCATTTCTTATGTGGGATATTATTGATTAAATAGGGTTTATTGAGTGGTCAATACACCGACTGCTCAAAATTCCTTAGTTATCAGTAGTGGAGCTAAGCCTCGGGCATACAAGCTCCACATGGATGCAACTGCTTACTTCAGGTGCACCAGAGCGCTAGGCTCGAAAGCGCTTTGGGATCCCCAGCCTCGATGGCTCTGGTGGCGACATGGCACACTAGGGACCGTTGGATCAAGACTTGGACCTTGATCCTACAATTGTTTTACTTCAATGGCTAGTGGAGTAACTGCACTCTAGTCGATGATGGAGCGATGGTGGAGAGAAGACGAGACTGCCGTGAAGGATCGGTGATAGAGTTTGTATGATGATCCGATGAAGTTGAGCGGGGTGCTCGATGAGGTGAGTGTAGTGATGTAGCAGCATGGAGCGTGGAAGATGTGGAGGTGCCAACGAGGTTGTGAATGAAGGGGTGCAGTGCGGAGGTGCTCATGTATGACGGAGTAGAGGAGCAAGGTGGTGGAAGGGATGTGATGAGGTAGAAGGGAAAGCGATGAGGGAAAAGATGGTGGCGAATGGGTCAGAATCGAGGATGGGATGTCGACCGGGATTGGAAGAAACAACAGAGGAGGGAAACAGAGGTAGAAGGAAAGAAGTAGAAGAAGAAGAAGGAGGAGAAGGATAAGAAGAGGAAGAAGAGGAAGGAGGACGATTACCTGGAGGTTTCATTCTCCCACTTGATAGAAGAACTTGTGGAGATGCTCCCAAGGCATTCGCCTCGAGTCATAGCGGAAAACGATTGGCAGCAAGATGGGGGCATGTTGCAGCTTGGACGGAGGTCCAAGGATCTCACCTCAAGGATGGTTGAATGCCATCGACGCTCGCCAAGATCATGGTCTCGCTATCACTGAGATCGGGGGGAGATTGGGCTACCTTCTCTCTAATGGTGGATGAAGAGAATCAAAGGCATTGGAGGGGATTTAAGGTTGGGCCATTAGAGTTGCGCGAGGGAAGTGGAGGCAAGGGTATGTGGGTGGATAGGAGATCGTGGAGGGGAGAGAGGTGCAGTGGGGGTGGTCAACGACTGTTGGCGGAGAAGTCGGTGTGGCTGGGAATGGTTGAGTGGCGGAGAAAACGGAGGTGGAAGACAATCGGTTCCCGATCATTCGATCAGCTGAGATCGAGTTGTTGAGAACATGACATATGGAAGAAATTAATAATAATATAAAATAAAATAAATAATTAAACTAAACTAAAATAAAATAATAGCAAAGTCCATTGGATGAAAGGGCTCTTCATCCAATGGGCTAGAATGAGGGTGGATGAAGAGTAGGAGGGGGATACATGGCGGCTTCAGGAGCTACCACGTGTCGCTCCCAAAAAATCCGAATAAAAATAAAAAATAGAAATAAATTAGTAAAACACCTCATATAAAAATGCACTCTTCATAAAAGTTGTTCGTCTAAATTATATCTACAACTTTTGTGAAGGAATCAAAACCAAAATAAGTCATATGTACAAAACATATTTTTGGGTGTCTTCTATGTACATAGAATACTGCATTTTTTGTTTTTATATTTATTTTATGAATTTTAAATAAGATAAAATTAAAAAATAGATAAAAACAAAATAAATATTTACACATAATCTATTTTTTGGTATTTTTAGTAACTAAGAAAATAAATAAATAAAATAAAATAAAAGGAACTTTTATACATATACTCTATATACAGACTCATGGTGATTTATTGGATTTCGCGGCAAAATTGAAAACCATAGAGATGGATGTCAACAAGACAGTCTTAATACAGTTTATCATAAACAATCTTCATATTGGATTTAAGTAATTCCAAGTAAACTACAACACATTAAAGGATAAGTGGAGTTTCATGGAACTGAAAGTTATGCTCATTCAAGAGGAATGGAGATTAATAACGATAAAAGGATATTGAAAAGGCTATAGTGGAAGGTAACAACAATAAAAGCAGCACAAGAAAAAGGAACAGAGGAAAAAACTCCTTGAAAACTAAAGGGAGCAATTCCAAATAAATCAAAAGCTTCTTTTGCAAAAAATCTGAGGATGTGAAGAAAAATTCCTCCAAACAGAAAAACACGAATCGAAAAGAATTTTATGCATTATATTTCTATTTGCTTCTAAGAAAATATTATAGATATTACTGATAATATTTAGTGGCTAGATTCTAGTGCAATTACTCACATATCTCACATATTACACAAATTCCATACAATCCAGACCAAAAAGGAAAGTAATCAATACTTGCTCATGGGGAACAAGATAAAGGTGTGAATAGAGGGAATTATGACTTACAAATTGATTGTGGACATTGGATGTCAAGTTGATGTGAAAACATATCTCTACATTCCTGACAATAAAAGAATATTTAGCGAATCTGATGGTCACTGAAAAGGCTACAGTAGAAGGTGACAATAATAAAAGCAACACAAATAAAAAGACAGAGGAAAAAAATCTATGAAAACTAAAGGGAGCGATTCCAAAAAAATCAAATGCTTTTTTGTAAGAAATCTGAGCAAGTGAAGAAAAATTTCTCTAAACAGAAAAGCAAGATTTGAAAAGAAATGTATCCATTATATTTTCATTTGCTTCTAAGAAAAATTGTAGATATTATTGATAACATTTAGTGGCTAGATTCTAGTGCAACTACTTGCATATCTCACATCTTACACAGATTCCATGCAATCCAGAACAAAAAGGAAAGTAATCAGTACTTGCTCATGGGGAACATGATGAAGGTATAAATAGAGGAATTTGAGACTTACAAATTGATCATGGACATTGGATGTGAAGTTGATGTGGAAGCATATCTCTACATTCCTGAATGTGCTAGAGATATTGTTTCAATTTGTAAACCGTACAATTTAGAACTTTCTTTCAAAAAGTTTATTGGATCATTCTATATGTTTAAGAATTATCTTTATCGCTTATGATATAAAAAACTATGCCATATATCTAAGTATACAATGTTGCGATTTATTAAGAATGAATTTTTGCCTCAATTAGATTTTGTTAATTTAGTGTTGTGCATAGATTATATCATAGCAAAACAATCCAAACACACATTAGAAAAAAATAGGAAAAGGGCTACACATCTCCTATAGTTGATACATACTGATATTTGTGATCCTTTTAACATCTCATCATGGGTAGGGAAAATATATTTTTATTACTTTTATAGATGATTTCTCACAATAGGGATATATCTATCGATTGTATGAAATGACTCAAGTAGTAAATGTCCTTGAGATATTTATTAATGAGGTTGAAAGGCAATCTGATAGAAAATTAGAAGTTTTTAGATATGATCGTTGCGGTGAATATTTCAGAAGGCATGATGAAATAGGACAATATCATGATCCATTTGCAAGATTCCTTGGAAGTAAGGGCATTTTTGCACCATATACAATGCTTGGAACACCACAACAAACTGATGTTGCAAAAATGTGAAATCATGCATTGATGGAAATGATTAGAAGCATGATAAATTGCCTCATTAATTGTGGACATGTGGATTAAGAAGATTCGCAAACTTACTCGACAAGGTTCCTGGTAAAGCAGTTCAAAAGATACCTTTTAAACTATCGACAAGTAGGAAATCTATTTTGAGACACCTATATGTTTGGAGGTGCAAAGAGAAAGATAGAGTATATAATCCACAAAAAAGGAAATTAGATCCAAGGAAAATTGGTGGATTTATCATTGTTTATCCTAAAAATTTAAAGATTTACATATTTATTATGCGAACCATGGTACATGAATTATTAAAAGTAGTAATGTTCGTTTCACTTCAACATTGGATAGAGCTATGATTCACGAAATGTGGAAATTAAGGAATATATGGATAAAGTTTTGCTTCCATCTATGTCCAATCTTTATGGAGTGGATATTCCACTTTTAGATTCATCTTCATATAATACTTTGAACATCAAATAATGCAACCCGTAATAAATGATGATGAGATTGTGAATGAACAAGTTCCAAATAAACTAAATGCACCACAATCACAAGAAGTTGCAATAAGACTCTCCGAAAGACAAGGATCACCTTCCCTTTGTTTAGTTCACATACAACAACAATTGTCGCAATAGTATCGGTATGAAACCTTTTGAGGCCCTCTATGGGAGAAGATGTACCATTCTCTTGTATTGACAACAGGTGGGTGACTGATGAATCCATGATTCATCTACTCTATGTGGATGTTTTACAAAATACCCTTTATAAATCACTAATTAAATTGCTTAAAATTAATTAATTACCAGTTACTAAATATGCTTGAACTAGGGCATAAAATCTGTAATTAAATAATCATGTTTTTAACTTTAATTGAGCCTATTATTTTAGGTAAAAGAATCACTTATTTTAACCTAATTCTTTGTCTATTTTATTCTTTGAGTAATCAACTAACATGACATAAAGAATTAAAACTCATAAAAATCATAAAATCAGAAGAAAATACAAAAATCAGACATTGTATATTTTATACATATTGTATCTGTGTTGTTTTTATTTTAACTTTTTCTAACCTATAAAAAATCCATAAAAATTAGATTAAGTATGTATATATTATATAATTAAAATCAAATGAAAAATACAAAAAAGTACAAAATGCAAAAAATCGGTATTTTATTATATATATAGAGTACCACTCTAAAAATAATTTCTGTACAGTTAACCTCTTTTGATTTTGGGTCCTTCATGAAAGTTGTAAATCTCATCAAGACAAGCTTGTGATCGTAGATGTTTGAGAACAATGTAATATTTTTGTTGATTTGCCTCAACATATATGTTGTTCTACCAACTTGTATTATTGTGCATATTCAACATAGTTGATTATTACAAGATGTATCTTGAAATCAACTAAATTTGGTGACTACAATACACATAATATGATAAGTTGATAGATATATAATAAAAGTAATTGCATTTTGCATTCATTATATTATAAATTCTAAAGTAGGTAGCAATCTCTCTGTTCATTGATTAATTATAATGAAAAGAAAATATAAAACAAATGCCAAAATTGTGTGAAAATCGTGATCAAATCATGAAGCAGATGGATATAGAAAAAATCTCAAAAAGATTTAAAAATCATTGTCGAAGCGGCTCTTGAAAACGAAGTCTCCCTAGAGACATGATGTCCTTTGTAGTATTGCCATACATGGTATTGGCATATGTGAGTGAATCCTCTACTGTTAGAGTAGGTGTTGTAACACAACGGAACCGCTCGATCACCCTCAGGATGCGCACCAACCATCTTCGGCCCCCTTCAAGGGTCGTCCGATGGTGATCGAGACGCTCCTCTACGTTACAGAACCTGCTGTAACAACATATGATCCGCCTCTATTGGCATATTGCTTCCAGGGTTAGATAATCCACTCAAACTAGCAATGCACGTCATGTAGTTATCGTTTGCTACCACCATTACTGGAAGATCGACTTTTATCTACAATATTTCCTTGTTGGCTTTAAAAAACTGACGTCCATGTAGTATTTCTTGATGGTTCTTATAGGTTTGCTTGTAATAATTCGGTTGTTTACCCTCACTTTCCCCTCCCATCATGGCCTGCACCCTCTCCTTAACCTTAAGCCCTCTCCACCTAGTTCACCACTTCCCAAAGTCACTACCATCAGCGAACCACCTCGTCGACCTTTATGCATCCATGCATCTTACCTCCTAATCCCTCACTGCCACTATTGATCACTACCTTACCCAACCCACTTCAATGCATCTCATTATTTTTCTCCTCTCCCAACTGTTCACCACCTCGCATCAATATCAATGCACAACCTTTCTGCAAGCACATATTCATTTACATCAATCGCATTCGAAACTACATCATACTATTCTTTTTTAGGATATTTTTGTGTTGTAAGATCTCCCCGTTGCCTTATTTTTTATATTATTTTTTTCTTATTGTTATTAGATGCATTACGGTATTATTATTGGAATAAATCTCGTATATGGTTCGTATAAAATACTAAAGAGAATAAATACAAGTTTTGTTGAGTCAAAGAATAAAAAATCCAAAAGAATTTGGTAAGAAGACATAGGCACATCTGATTTTACAAAAAAGGAAGAAGCATAACTGATATTATAAAAGTTAAGAAGGACACAAGGGATAAAACAATAATAAATAATATGTTTTTTTATATGATTTTGACTCGGACCATTTATCTAAAAAGTTACCATATTTATGAAAACTCTCCAATTAAAAGGCACGCCGAGCAACTCAAAAGCGATTAATGATATAATTTATGTTGAGGAATTGTCATTATAGAAATGTGTTGAGATAACCTTCCCAACACTTGATGCTTTCTCATAAAAGTTTTAACATTGTATAATTTCAATAATGTGTATAGTTGACTAAGATGCATTTGAAAAGGTACCTCGTACATAATATTGTTGATAAATAAAATTATAATGTTTAGTCACCAACGTGATCTAGCCACATATGGATTTCAACCAACATTATGATTGTCATGTCTTAGATGCAAAACTAAATTAAATGACATAATAGTTATTTTGATAATCATGATAACATAACCATGGACTAGTGAAAATATGAGAATACCCAACGCTAATTCGTGAGAACTAATTGATATTTGTTGCAGGAGGACAAATTTAGATTAATAAAAAATGTCAATTAATTGATGTTCAATTAACTGCAAAAGCAGATATATTTATTTTATTTGGACAAGCCCAAGGTCGAATTCATAGAGGATACCGTCGCCTTAAGATGATTTTCAAATTATTTAAATGTTAGGTTTTCGAGGGAAAGTTTTTTAGCAATTTGTTATGCAAAAAATGTGAATATAGAATCCCAATTTTAAGGTTAAATTAGCTTGGGCTATAAAATCGGTCAATATGTACAATATACAATGAGATCCCAAAATCCAAGTTTCTCATATGAACTCTTATTCTTTTGAATTTAATCTTGTTTTGTAGATAATTGAATGTACTTAATTTAAAATTAAGTAGGGTTCATAGGAGACGGTGTGAGAGAGATATTTGATTTTGTCATATTTATGTCTCCAAATTAGAGTTTGGGTTTATTTGACAATTATACAAGTTAGTATTTTTTTGATATTTTCCTTTGTTGAGGTTAGTAATATTTACATAACAAAGTTGATTTTATTTTATTAGGAGTTAGTAAAAAATAATTGAAAATAGTAGAAGTTATGGCAATATCCATGTGATAATATACACAATATTTTTGGCTTCTTATTTATGCAATTATGAATGCTAAATGCGGGTGTTGTTTACACATGCATGAATGCTAATAATGCAATTTAGATGAAAGATTACAATTAATTACGTGAGAACGGAGTTCTATTTCAACTTTTAGAGTGATGAATCACATATTCATCACTCAACCCTTCTTATATTGGTTTAGCCGGAATTTGGATCCAGATGCAGATCTGGATCTAGCCGCAGCCCCATCATATTTTGTGTGTATCTCTCACATACAAACTCTAATATTGATGTTCTTGGACTCGTTGGAAAGTTCTTGATGAGATCTACAAGATGGAGTCGTCATTTATATAATTTTTTTCTGTATTGCAACAGAAATCAGGAAAATTTCAGGTCCTAATACGAGGGATCTCACATCATGGCATGGGTGAGTGAAGCATGTTCGTTGATGGCCCAACCGTTCGCACCTAAACTAAGTTATGCTAGTAATTCTCCGTTATATGTTATGACTAACACTGAAAACCAGAAAAGAACTTGAAACCTAAGCTCAAAGTAGATCTCCTCACCTCCTACTCATAGCCGTCAAGGAGAGAAGTTTAATCTATTCATTATCCCCTTCTCCTTGATAGTGCTTCGCTAACGCTTCTACCCCACCTGCCTCCCCTTATCAACCTCTTAAACCTAGCCCTGGGTGGAGATTTAGGAATGGGATCTTAGAGAATGAAGGGGGCGTGGGTTATTTATGCCTCCGCACTACTTACATGTTATCCCAGTAAGCACCCAGTCAGTATGACTAGCGAATCATTGTTCGCATGTTGCACAGGACGGTCCAAGTCAGCTACCATGTCATCGCCCATGGTTTTTCCCTATCGATCATGAATCCCATTGTTTTTCTAATGACACTTAATTAGTGTTAATCATTATTACTTAGCACTAATCAAGATCAATTATTCTTAATAATGGTTAACATCTACTAGTATGTGATTAATGTTTTATGGATAGTGATTTCTATCCTTAATCATCATTTATTTGTTTAATTACACTTATTTAGTGCTAATGAGGTTATTAAGAGTTAATCGCATCTTAATTGATGCCAACTTTCATTACTTCCAAAATTCAAAAAATTATAATGATATCCGATTGACATGAAACAAGTTCCATTGTATTCATCTCATCGAGACGGATGAGGGACAATATTCATGATAAGATCCTAGGAAGTTGAATTTTAGGGCTTTACACTATCACAAACTCTCAGCATCAAAAGAAGCTCTAGTGACACGATAATCAACACATCAATCTAAGCGGATAAAGCATCCTATACTCCTAGAGCTTTTAATGTCAATATTAATGCATCTATCACAGAGCGTTCAAGGTCATCAAATGTATGACTCAGTCAAGTCGAGGACAAAATAGGAAATGAGACTTCGTGCACGGGGGAAGTAGGAAGGGGAACTTCAAGCAGGAGAAGGAGTAAGTAGGGAGACTTTGGGCATCGGGGAGATAGGGAGAGGGGGTAGGGGTAGGGTTGACTCATGCACTTCGGGGCTGAGTAGGGGAGAATTAAGCAGGGAGAGAGTATCTACTCATGTTGATAAGACATTTAGATATTTTTTATAATTTATAAATTGTACCCATTTATGAATGTAATGAAATAAAAAGTTATGTCATGTCGCTAATGCTTTTTATGTGGACATTTGGTTGTTCATTATTTTTTTCCATCTCAATGTGATCAATGGCTTGATTTATTTAAATTATGAATGTCTCTTAGTAGGTTATGACAAAAGCACAATTGATAGCGCACACATCAATTCCTCCGCCACCCGGTGCAACTTCCCGGGCTTAGATCTCCGGTCTGTTATCGGAGCATTACTGACCCTGACAACCTCTTAGCTTGAAAGTTGGTCTTTACGGCTTTTTCCCATTGGGATCTAGGAGCATTTATTTGACATTTAATTTGTTTTGTATTTTTGTATTTTTATATACATTGATATGAAGGATGTTGGAGAAAGAATTAGCCAAAAAGGAGTTGATATGAAATTATTAAAAATACATGAAGTTTTGGGCTATTTACATGTATAAGACTCCTTTATTTTTGCGGCTTTTTATGTGTAATTTATTTTGTACAATCTAATATACAATAATTAGTGTATTTTATTTACAAGAGACATTTTGTTAATTTAATGAATTTATGTACATTTTTATGAGCTTTTACTCGGGGATTTTGCTAAGATCAAGATATTGAGATGATGAATCGTGGATTCATCAATCGGGCCCATATGGACTTGATTAACCACCCCCAAAATGCTCAAGCCGGGTTGCTCGGTAGTAACCACCTCACTTTTTATCCCCCCGGAAATTTCATGTTTCCACGGTGTGGGACCTTTTTGGGGTTTTACACCCGGTCATTTCTTGGCGATGCATGTTCCATCATGGAGTGCAACCCTCTACTTCAAGAACTCTACACCATTTTTGCCATGATTTGTTGAATCAAATGATGATTAAAGGCATCAGATAATGGTGGATGAATATATAATATTTTCAAAGGATCTCATTGAGTATCCTTCAGAGGTGGACCGACAATACACTCAACAATCGTAGTTAGAATCTCAATTCACGTCAAGCTTTCCAAAATCAATGCATCCTCCAACCCCATACTTCTTAGGCTTCGTTTGGTTGCTGGATTGGGTTGGATTGGGGTGTTTTTGTGAATAGTAAACTGTGAGGAAGGTTGGAAGGAAGAGTACACCGATGTGCCCTAATCCAACCCTGCAACCAAACGAAGCCTTAGACAGTTGGACATCCCAACATGTCAATGTCTACATAAAGAAGCATAATTATATGCAAGTCTTTTGGAAATACATGCAGCTATTGCAAACAAGTATGTACATTTGAGCGTACTTCAGAAGCCAAGTAGGGATCATGGATCTGTGCTGTGCAGTGAAGTAGCAATATTATATTTTAATTACGTTTGATTATATATTATGTTGACGACAAACTAGCATGTATCCTTGGAATTCATCTTAAAAGTTTGACATAGATTTTATCATAAAAAAATGTGATTTGAGCATTGTCGGTCCAAAATTTAAAAGTATGCTTTTAAGCTGGCCTTTAAAAATATGTCTAAATGGGTCTGGTACCTAGGGATGAGCATCGGACCTGGGCCGGTCGGATCCCACCCTAGCTCAGCCCGAACCCGATCTTAATTTCGGGCTACGGGCCGGGCCTAAGCCCGCAGTATTTTGGAAAATATGGCCCAACCCGAGCCCGACCTGTAAATACATGGGTCGGGCTGGGTTCGGGCCGACACACTATATTAAAAAAGTTTGGTTAACTAGGATTGGAACCCCATTTGGAATCGGAGTCTCACTATTTGACCCCTCTCCATACAACATGCATATTCGACATCAAATGTATTCAAAACAAAGCTATGTGGATCATTATAATGGGTCTATATGTGGGTCAACTTATGTGCTTCAGGCTTATATGTGGGTTGGGCCGGGTCGGGCTTAGGATGGGTCCTTATGCGGGCCGGTCCGCGGGCTTCGGGCCTTGGGCTCATCGTTGCCGAGCCCGGTCCGAAATTTGATATGGGCCAAAATTAGGCCCAAGCCCGCCCGACTATTGCTCGAGCTCGGGCCTGGGTTCGGGCTTTAGCGGGCCGGGCATCGGGCTGGGCCGGGCCGGCTACCCAATGCTCATCCCTACTAGTACCCAATGAGCTTGTGGGTAACCGACTCATTAAGATTGAGCTTGTGTATTACTCTGTAACTTCAGCCCGAAAAGATCTGAGCCTAGCCCGACCTGCAACTAAATGGGTATGAGCTTAGTATTGATTATTTTTTATGCAAATCCGATTCAGCCCGATCGATCCATATTTATGATTTATTTAAAATGTAACAGTGTCTATAAAGTATATTCGATCTCAAATTTCACAATTTGGAATGCAATACTGTATATGCCATATACTCACATATGAATGATAATAGCATACTCAAAATTCAAAATCAAAACATAATGACAATATATCATATACATGATAGATTATTACTTATATGTAATATAATGATTAGTTTTTTATTTCAAGGTAATACATTGACTGATAATTTTAGGGTGGATGATTGACGATATCATGTACTCGTAACACGGATATTTTCTATTTTTTTATTTAATTTACCAAATACACTAATCAATCTACTATTTTAAAGACAATTAAATTTCATTTTTATATCATACAATAAATTTGTGGGGTAAATGTGTGAGCTTGGGCTTCTAAAATGAAGTCAAGCCCAATTAAAAGTGGGCTAAGACCGACCCAAACTTAAATGGGCTCAAACTGGCTTAGGTCTTAAATTTCATGAATTAAACGGGCTTTTTATACATATGAAAATGGGCCTACCCGACACGACCCAATAGCCACGCCTGGCACAATAGTTGGCAAACCATCATCGAATAGCAATGATTGGATATTCCATGTAAGTCATTTGACAAATGTTCTACCGAGTGGGGTGTCAAGTCACCACTCTTTGAACCGTTCGTTGAAACATGCCTATTTGGTGAAAGTTTTAGACTTAGTTCCCATTGTGGGCATTCTTTCCATGAACATGCGCTTGATGGGAAACAACTTAAAAACGTCCTCTCGATGAATTAAGGATACGAGATGAGAACGACCAATCTAATGAAAGGTCAACTTGTCATGATCCTGGAGATTATCATCATAAACTATGTTTAGATTTTCCAAAGATGAACAAAGAAATCAAATTAATGAGATGGATATGAAAGAACAATCAACAAAGTACATCAAAAAACTAACATATGCAAGACGTCACAAGTAGAGGTACTAGATAATATACCTTATTCAAATTTGAATAGATTATGTAGGAGATAATAACTATTCATGGAGGTGTTGTCAATTACATGCCCATGATAGTAGGATTGTGATTTTTTATGGGATTTTTACCCGACATACCTTATAAACCTCTTAAATTATCTCTACAACTTTTTGCACAATGCAATTACCTCATCGACCTTGTAAATTACCCCCAAGAACCCCACGAGCTTCAAATAGATTAACCGTAGGGTTCGTAGGGTAAGAGTTGACAAGCTTACGGGGTGGGGGGGGGATTAGGTTGTTTCAAAGGTCGTGGAGGTACTTGGTAAAGTTTATAAGGTCTGTCAAGTAAAAAATCCTTTTTATAATATTATTAAACATCACATGTTTAGAGTGAAATGAATTGCCTATGTCAAACGACTATGTGATATCATCTTCAACGGATACGAGCAATAGTTGCCTTTTGTTAAATGGGATGTTAGGGATCACTCGTGCTTGAGGTTCTCTAGAAAGGGATATGCTTCAATCGCAAAGGTTGGTTCGTTGGATCATATGATCTCCTTCACGTGCACGAGTTGAATGATGGAGGTCATATTAGGAAGAGCTTGTTGCTCCTCCTTCCAGTACCGTTGCGATCACTCTGGAGGGAGTGAAGATGGAGAGCATGTCCTTGGTTGATTCATTGCCGACCCTACGAAGGGGGTGTTGATAAAGAATTGTAGATAGAGAGGAATGATCCTGTGAGAGCAAAAAGTTGTAAGAGCATGAGAGGAGTGATTCCCGATCACTAGATCATGTGTTGTCTCTCCTGGTTGAATCTAGTGGTCCATAATTACTCCTCTCATGCTCTCACAGGATCACTCCTCTATAGATAGAAGTTAATCAATGCTAAAGCTGATTGATCCTGTTTTCGATGAAAGAGATGAAAATAATGCTAGAAACTGTTATGATAAGGAGATTTGTGTTGGATTATCAACTATAAAGATCTTCTATGAATCTCTTGTTGATGCAGTTGTGACGTGAAGAGTAATGGACAAAGATCGTGCTTACTACTCGGTGGACTTTCACAATCTGTAAATCATAGAGGAACGCCAACCTTGAATAATTTTCTAGTGAATCAAAGATTTGTAGGTCTTGGCAGCGTACCATGGAAGGCGCATGACACTGCTCTTTATCATCTTCTCGCACATATTTGCAACGTTGTTTTAAATGGTTCAATGACCTGCTATCGTCGGGCTTCGACCGTTGAGCATCACATGCAACACAATGGAGACATAATGGAATTATATTAATTTGAAAAGAGGATAAATGGGAGTTATAAATGGATGCAATTAGGATGATTCTTGAAAAAAAGGATGAATTCTAATATGACGGATTTAAAAAAAGACACATCAACCATAAATATTGTATTCACCTAAGTACTAAAAGATTTAAATGAATATTTGTATCACATCAAAGATAAAATATGGATAAGAGAATCCACAAACGAGGGCCGAATGCCAACACTTCAAAAGGAATCCTTCATGGAAAAAAAGAGAGGATGGGAACCAGACAAAAAATGTTCAATTAGAATAGAAATTTTATTTCATTGGAAATTATTTTTTTGGAAGTTCCTTTTGAATTAATTATTCTTTGTTTATGGTCAAAATGAACTTTATGTATTTTACTTCTTTTAATTTCCTTTTTTTCATATTTATATTTTAGCTAACCATTAATGGATAACTTTGAAACTAAATATGATAAAATCTGAGTTACATGGAAATAGTATGAACTTGTGAAAGTAGAGATTTTTATTTATATACAAATCGGGGTTACTTTTCATTTCAATGATTTCAATTTTTGGGATATTTTTTATTATACATTTTAGTATTTTCTGAAACGAAGTTTGAAAGTGAGTTTGGCTTTTAAGTTTTCTGTAAATGGTAACATATTCATAAAGTCCATATATTTATCGATTATGTGTGGACTTTATTTGTCAAAATCATTTGGTAGGATTTTTTTTATATTTTTATTATTTCTCTTGTTTCATTTTAAAATATAAAATAATAACTTATTCAGTTTGAGTAATATGAAAATGATAAAAATAATTGAAGTTGGTTCCTAGTTTAATTATAATTATATACTTGGGTCAAAAACTAACTTTAAATTTTCATTTTTGTGATATTTTATTTTTTTATTAAAGTTATTTTCTTTCTACGAGATTTAAAATTCACTTGGTTGATACGATGTTTTTATAAAAAATCATGTACATGTGAAGTTGGTGTAAATTCCAACTAGGGTTGAGGTTTTTAATTCGCTTATTAATGATCGAATATTCTCGAATTTTCCTCTATATCATTTATCTTTCTCTAGAAATTTTAAAATGAATTAAATTAACATGACTTCAGAATAATTAGTTTTAAATTGTGTAAGTCACATCTATAGGTAAATGAACAAGTTAAATTTATTTAAGCTGACATATCGTTGATACAAAATTTGTATTTGATTGTTTATGATTTTTCAATGATAAATGCAATTACTATATTTTTATATGTTTTTGTGTGATGGTAATTCCCTCGAGTTAAATGCCATATACATGGCCATCAACATTACTACGCGTTACCCGTGTTGGCATCGTAGTCGTGGATAAATTTACGACTACAGTGGCACTACATTTTATTACTTGTTTATTATGGTAAGAATATCATTTCTTGTAATGTTATTTCATTCACATATAGAAAATCCTTGATTTCGTTGATGTATATTTGATACCCATTGTTTTACTCAATACTTGAGTTATCTCATGCTTAGTCACATTCAAAGACAGTCTCGCATCTAAAGTTCACAAAATGTGAGAGTGGGTAGTAGTATGTGGATTTTTACTTGACAATTTGGACTTAACCATTTTGGGTTCTTATCAACGGATCCATTTAAATCCGAACCCACAAGTTGTCAGGACGGATTTTCATCTATAATGGACCGCAGATCTAATCCCGAGACGTTACATAAGGTATAAGAGCTAGGGAGAGCCCGATGGGAATGAATATGAGGAGGAAGGAAAACGGAGGCACATCGTGCCAAGTGTCAAAAATTTGAATAGTAAAAAGCTAAAGTTAATGCAATAAGTAAACAAAAAGGATGTTTTTGTTGACAATGTTCATTTGCAACAAATACCCAAGATACAAAAGCAAGTCTTCCATTTTTATGCATATTTGTCATATGCATACAACCATAATCTGGCATCCAATAAGAAACAAAAGTTTGTAACATAGGGTCTAGGTTCGGATCCCGTTATGATTCTTCCCTCATCGTTCGACCTGCTTTGGCAGCAGCAGAGGAGTAGTTGTTTGCCACATTAGGGTTTTTGCAAGCAGAGAACAAGAGATACACTAGGAGTGTGGCCATGAATAGGGATGAGCAAGGGCCCATGCCCAAGCCTATTTAAAACTTTGGGATTTGGATCGAGTCTAGGCTCGCATATTTTTCTATTCGGCCTAAGCTCAGGCTCGACCCAATTCCTATGGACTGAGCTTGGGATGGACCGATCCATCTCCATTCATTATAGATTATTAACTTTGAGTTTTCGTTTAAAGTCAATCTCAATTCAAGTTAGACGAGCTAAAATTGTTTAAAACATATACCATAATACTTGTTAAACAACTAAAACGCAATTCTACCAGAGATGATTTCTCATATTATACAAGTGCACTCGATGTTAGATACCATAAACATCTCTCATTACAGAAATTGAAAGAGTGAACCAAACTTACACAATTAACAACAACAAGGACACCATGCACTACGTGTTAAAAAAATAGACGTAACGCTCATATTGGGTAAAGGTTCAATAATAGAAAATATTCCGATGGGAAAAAATCACCAGAATCTAAACAATAAACTAATCAAGAAAAAATAATTCCGAAATGAAATACAATGATTATCAACTCGTACGTCCCACACCTGTATGAAGACAGGACGCATGAGCAGAGTGCGCATGCAACATGTAAGAGTTTCTAGGCATGTAGGATACAGGAAGGGTTCGGATCATCTTCGGACCGATCGAGCTGGGCCGAGCCAAACCCGAATCCAACCTAAAAAATCTGAGCATAAAAATTATGTCCAAACCCAGTCCAATATTCGTTTGGACTTGAGCCAAACTGAGCTTTTTGGATTAGGCTTCAAGCTCGACCAACCCAACCCAATGCTCATCCATAGCCACGAGGCAAGTTCCCTCCTTTCCCCTCTTCCGTTGTCTCTACAAATCTTCTTCGGCCATTCTCTCGATTTTTATGGAGCGGTTAAAATTTGGACATTAAGTTCAAGCCCGATAATAACGATCGGATCAGGTATTGGTGACCGGGTAGAAAAACCCACCGTTAATCCCGGACCCGATTGGGAAAAACCCACCGTTAATCTCGGACCCGATTGGGAAAAACCCACACCGCAACCGCCTCCCACCGTCCCCCACCCTTCTAATTTTCACGACTAGGGCTTCCACTATTCCTCCCGCCTTCTCCATCGTTGCCATCCTCAAGCTTCTGCCGCAGCCCCTCCGCCTCGCGAACCCCGACTCGCGGCCAGGGCTCCCACAACGGGATCGAGTTCGTCATTATCAGGTTCGAGGACGAGGGAATCACGACACTTATCCTCCGTTTTTGATGTTTTTTTTCATTCTTCGGTTTGTGGTTGGGAGCAGTACATTGGATTTGGTGGTTACCGGCTTTTGGATTTTTAGGGTTACGTGAGAATCTCAAATTTCGGTATGGTTTTGCCTCATTGCAAAAATTACCCTGTGTAGAGTCGGATCGGTATTGAACAGTAAGTACGTACCGTATTCTCTGATATCCGTTGAGTTAAATTTGTTATATGTGCTCTGATTCAAGATGTGTTATCAATATCTAAAATAATTGAGATTTTGTGAGTATCATTTAAAAGTTAATAGAATCGTGGGAAGGAGACAAATGTACGGGTGGTTTGCAAGTCAGAGCGCTTAGAAGACAACGGAGTATTATTTTTACACTTTTGATGCACTTATCATCTCTTCTGAAGAATATTCTGGAGGTTATCTGGATGATAGCGTTAATGGAAGTAAGAGATTACAATCCACTTTGGCGATATCTGGGAGTTACAGGACCTGCATATTAAAATAGGGGCTGGTCTGTTGAGTAGCAGGGATACGTTCTTTAGTAATTGTATGGCTCAAATCTCGGCGAAATTCGACCAAATTTTGGTCTAATTTCGGTTTTATCATGTTACCGAATTTCAGTTGAAATGGCCAAAATGACCGAAATATGGGGGCTAGTACAAAAATGATCGAATTTCGGTCGACTGAAATTTCGTTTCGGTCGGTCACCATGATGACTGAAACCAACATTTAAGGCCTTGAGTAATTGTACTGTCAGGTTTCCATAGCAACAAATTTTAGATGGTTGATCCATAGTATGTGTTCTGTTCTATGAGTGCAGATTTTTGTACCAGTCTTAGTTTCCCCCCTCATGCGGAGAATGTCAAACTTTGTTTGCTTTTAATAGTTATACTTTTAATCACATTTTGAACATTTGTTGTGGTGATCCGCTGGTACCTGCCGTTACTCATTATCCATTGGCACAATTCGGGTACCTGTTGGAACTAGATTCCCATTGGAATGGGTCGGGTTGACCCATTGACAATGATAGGTTGCGGCCGATCATGATTGAAAGGGTTGGATACCCGTCCCATGAACACCCTGTCATTGTATGATGCCTAATATCGATGTTTGCATTATGCAAAACTGGAATAGTATTTATTGTAAAAGCATTCATAATTAATTATTTGTTTCTCGTTCAAATTGGAAAATTTCATAACTGACACTCCACAATATGAACCTTGATGTAGTTGATATCTTTTAATGGCTTATTTATTTACTTTGTGATTTGATTGTTTGTTGGAATTTTCGTTTCTGCAGGATTGTGTTTATGGCTGGTGGGAAGGAACCAGCAAAAGGTTTTTGCTCTACTTATCCAGTTAAATTTTTTGGTTATGCATTCTGAGTGCCACTTTTCTCGATGACTGTGGAAACCCTGATATTTGTTAGAGGGCACTTTTTAAGCAGGATTATTCTTCTCATATTGATATTGTTACGGTGATGGGATATTAAAAGATGTAGTTTGATTTGATTGTTTCACTCATAGTTTGTACTTTGTATGGGGTTAGATCGAGTCACTGGCTCATCTTCTTCATGCTAATATATGTTTTCTGAAGGCTTTTCTAGATATCCTTTTGGATGATAGGTAGTGATTTAATGCTGTGGCTTATTTGGATGGTGGGCAAAGTCACATATGGCCAGATTGCAGATCTATGGTTTCCTTTATTTGGTAGCAAACATAACCGCTGTATAGTTAGAGGTTTGAAATCGCTATTTTGAATTGAGAGATACAATGGGATGACATTTACAACTTGATAGATTTTCTTTCACATTGTAATGAAGGAACATTTATAAACCTTTTCCAAATAGTACACCTCTTTGTTGAAGACAACTAGATCTTTTGTTCATAACTTATTCCAGTTTAGGAATGACTACTGAAGCTATTAGAGACTCATCTGTGACAATTCGGAGCACATTTATTTTTCATTCTTCACATTGGGCTGTTAGATGTTGTCATAAAGAATGCGCAGTATGTGATTCACTCCAGGCTTTAATGGTCTGTGAAAGGATGAGAATGCAAGGAGGCAGACATATTAAGGAGGCATCCAGTTTATACATGGATAATGATTCGTGAGACACAACTTATGAAAAAAGAGAACATTTTTTTCTTGTGAAGCGAAGGCAAGGCATTGAAGTAGCTAATAGTTTGGTTAGAGGATAAGTGACAAAAATTCATTTCCTAAAAAAAGTGACAAAAATTCAATGGCATCAAAGATCTCTGCATCTGTGATGGGAAGTAGGGGATGCTGGCAGATATCAAATGCAGAAATTAAAGCGTCATTGAGTGTATATAAGGAAGGCGATACATGCTTAGAGAATCACTTCTATGTTGAAAAGCCTCTAATTTAAGCAAACACATGCTAATATTTGCTTTTACATCTCACATATATTTATACTTAATGAAAATGATTAAAACTATTTCCAATGTACTGTGAGTTTTGGGAGGCTGAATAAATCCTCTCTTTTTTTCTTTAGGAAGTTACAGTTTGGCAATAACTCTCAGGAATGCCATTTATTTCATTGCGGCCAATGTTGTGGGTTATAGGTCATGTGGCATTCCTTTTCTTGCCTTGTTGAGACTATTATTTTTTGGGCTTAAAAACAGCAATAAAGCCTTTTCCCACATTAAGTTAGGTTGGCTAAACAGATCCATTGCTTCCAAATAGATATAGTTTGTATCAAACTGGTGCGTAGGCCTAAAAAAGAATAGTATCCTTTCAACATTTGTTTGATCTTTTCCTCTCATGTAGTAAGACTTCTTCTAACTGCTCATACCTTCAAACTTGAGTACTAGATGGCCTTTGTACGCTTTCAAACCGTCTTAGACTAGTTTCTCACATTTATCTTCTATTAGTGCCACACCATTTTATCTGATACATTCGTTGTGAATTCAACCTTGTCCTGCCTATTGAAGCATCTTTATATTTACTATATACATTCTCTGCACATTTTTGTAGTTGATTACTTAGCACTTAACCATGAAGAATTACAGGTCTTACTCCTGCTTTTATAATACTCGCCTTTGAGATTTAAACGTATCTTCCTAGTTCCTATATTGTATAACACTCGGAACTCTTCCGCACTTTAAGGGTTAGTAAGTATTTAAAAGCAACTTCCTTTGGAATAAAATATGTTCTAAAATTTACCTTAATTACATCTTTAAGTTCCTTGGCTTTAGTTCTATTTAGTCAAAAGCTCTTAAACTGCTAAACCTCCTCCAAAGCTCAACATTTCCATGGACTCTACCTATTGTTTCACCCACTAAATATTGTTATTTGCAGAATACGTGCGTCAAGGCATCCCTTGCATATGTTCTATTGATTTGTCCATAATCGAAGTAAAGAAGTTAGGACTCGTGACTTATTGATAGTGCATAACTTATTTCAAAATTGATGTGTCAGCCCGGTGTAATTCATCATAAGATGTTGATTTGTCACATACATGTCCTATTAAGTCAATATATAAAATAGGTGTCTCTTTTTTATCTTGAAATCCTCCACATGATTTCTTTAGGTTCAATACTATATGCCTTCACTAAATCACGAAAGAGCGTCTGAGGACTTCAGAAAGTTTGTAGTGGGATTTTCAGCCGTTACAATACGAGGTGTTGTAGTGCAGTCAGTGGTATCTGATTATGGAAGAAGAAATGGCTACACTACATTCTAGAGGCACTTGGGCTTTGGATGCTGCCCTTGCTGGGGCCTTTATGGTAGGATGTAAATGAGTCTTTATGGTGATGCACTAAGCAGATGACAATGTTAATGGCTACAAAATTAATTTAGACTTATGGCAACTGGCAAGAGGTTTCTCGTAGACATATGGGGTAGACCAGCATGACACTTTATCTCCCGCGTCTCGTCACTCCATTCGGATTCTCTGCCTTTCTCACTGCTGCGATATTCGATTGAATGGATCAAATATGCGATGGGGGCAATAGAATATAATTATATGGTCAATATGCACCCAATCTGACTATTCAGTTCGAGTATTCGATTGACTATTCATTGATTGTTGATTTTTATTTTATTTTTTGAAGGTTCCCATTTATCTTGGTATCACCACAAATGTTAAAGCTTTGTATATGTAATTTGTTGATTGGTAGTTTTATTTTGGATTCTTGTTGATTGATGATCATATATATATATATAAAAATATATACGAGTATATACATTAGGTGTAATTTTTATATTTAAAATAATTTTAAAAAATACATAGTTGAATAATTTTGAATATTCTCCCAAATACCGATATTCTCCTATTGGTGACCCCTTTGATTGGATATCAAATACAAACTTCTGCAAAACCGGCCTTTTGTATGGAGACCTGCCTAAGGAAGTTTATATGCAGCAACCATGTGGGCTCGCTGTTGGGGGGAGTGCCCGGAGATATGTAGGCTACATAAGGACGCAAATGGTCTTAAGCAACGCCCAAGAGTAATGTTACAAAGTTGGCGGACTAGCCTGACTAATCGGTCTGTCTAGTCAATTCAGTGTGGTGACCAATTGATTCTTGACTAATCGATCAATAGTAAATCAACATACTACTTGGCCCGAGTAGTCGGTCGATTTTTGCTCGGAGAAACTATATTTTTTAAAAGCAAACTTATTCTAATATGCTTGATATTTATTTAAATTCAATGACTTCTTTTATTTTTATTATGATAGTATAGGTATTGTATAAATCTAATCTATGTAAATACATATAAAATTGATTTATATTTAAAATAATAAAAAATTCAAAATCGACTAAAGGCTAACTAAATCCAATTAGTTGCTTAACTGTCGATTTATCCAATCACTGTCTGGTCAGTCGAATAGTGACTACTGATTTTGCAACCTGGCTAAAGAGGACGGTTGCAGAAGCTTTTTGGTTTTATTGAGCAGAAGGACTTCAAAAGATCACATGCAAACCACACACTTTTCATACACAAAACAACATAAGGTATTACCATTCTTTTAGTGTTCGTTTATGATATCATCATTACACTTTACATGAGATGATTTACATGATATTTTTTTTGAAATCAAAGAACGAGGGAAACACGTTTAGGTGCCCACCTCACTATATTAATTAATTTCTAAGAAACAAAAATAATTGCAAAAGCCAGGAATTAAGCAACTACTTGTAATGATAACAAACATTATCATAGTAAAAATGCATTCTAGAGAAAAGGGAGGCATTGCGAGCAACATGGAAGGACATATCGATATCGACATGATATCGATACAATGTCGATACCGATATATCGCCGATATATCGGCGATATATCGATGCATATTACCGACATCCAGTATCCATTGTGCTTTTTTGGCCTGTCGATACCCGATATTGTCCATATCGGCGATATATCGGTGACCTGTCGATATCGATATATCGCTGATATATCGACGATATATCGCGATATGGCCGTCCATGGCGAGCAAGCCAGATGGCCCATAGTACCACAACCGGAGTTAGGGTTTCCCTTTTTTGCCTTTTACATGCCGTATAGAGAGAAAACTAGGAGGAGTCAAAGTCGCAGGTGTTCAACCAGTCCAAACTCACCCCATTCCAAATAAGTGAAGAAACTCGACAACGGAAAAGCATGCGCTCCAAAGTCTCAATTTCAGAACCACATAAAACGCATCTATTCGAGACCACCTCAAAAAGTCTAGAGCAGCAATCTCAAGTCATAGTACGCTTCCTTTTAACGAGCCATAAGAAAAAAACCTATCCTCTCTGGCAAACTCAAGGCCCAAATGAATTTGTAATCCTGAATCATATAAGCAGAGAAGGATGGAGGTGATCGACAAATGGCGCCATAGGCCTTCCGCACCGAGAGAGACGAGTCCCGCCAGATCCAATGATCCGCCCCAATAGAGGGCCTCCTAACCTGCCCAAGCGTGTCCAGAAGACGAAGATACTCCTCCATGCGCTGGTCCGAGAATCAAGTTCTGAAAGTCAGCATCCAATTACCATTATCCCAACAGCCCACAACTCTCACATCAGAGTCCGTAGCCAAAGCAAGCATACGAGGAAAACGGCTACTGAGATGGCCATCACTCGTCCAATCATCCTTTCAAAAGCCAAAAGTCTCTCCGTTCCCAATCACGAAGCGGAACAACTCACAAAAGTGAGGCAATACCTTCAAGATCCCCTTCCTGAACGTAGAACTCCTCTGTCCCTGCCGCTGCAAGTCTGGGTTCTCTATGGAGATGTCATACAGGCGACGGATTAGGTGACAACATAAACCCTCATCTTTTCCCTAGATTCTGCTGACCCACTTTAACATGAGCGTCTCGTTTAGTGTCTCCAAAATCTTTATCCTAAGGTCCCCTCTCTTCTTCGGCTGAACGATGGTCTCCCAATCCACCAGGTGAACCTCGTGCCTTTCTTGCACTGATTTGCTTCATAAAAACCTACGCATCAAACCCTCCAGCCTCCTTATGATGCTCGCCGACATCATGCGGGAGGGAAAAAATAACTCCGAAATTGCAGATAGAACTGCTTTGATCAGAACCAGCCTGCCACCTCGTGATAGTAACGCTGCCTTCCAGCCAGACAACTTCCTCTCCATCTTCTCAACCAACGGAAGCCAGCCTGAAACCTTAATTCTTCTATCCGAAAGAGGAACACCTAGATAGCCGAGGGGAAGTGATGCAAACGGCAAATCGGCGTCGATAAAAAAAATGATTTTTGTTTATGGTGGATTTTTGGTAGAAGAACGAGAGGGGTTGAGAAGAAGAACTCGTCTGGAATACGAGAGGTTGAAGGAGGAGAACCGTGGAGATCGCGTGAGGGAAGGAGAAGGAGAGGAAATAGAGATAAAATCTCGAATTTTCTTAATACTTGACTGTCTAAAAACGTTGGACTACCATCTCTTTATATATGAGAGATGGGGTTACAAAAATAGAAATTAATTTAAATTGGATAACAAACTTATCCTAATTTGACTCTGACAAATTTAAAATTCAAATTGACCTCTAATTACCCTAATTGGACAATTATTTAATTAGACAATTATGACAACTTAAAAACGTAAATAAAATTGACAATTAAAAATAGATAAATAATTGGCCCTATATTTGGGTCCCACGTTGCATAAATTCCAATTGGCCTCTAATTACCCTAATTAGACTCTTGACCAAAATTAACTCTACGAATAAACGTTGAGATCACAGGCGATCTCAGTTATTTAATTAGACAATTACGACAACTTAAAAGCGTAAATAAAATTGACAATTAAAAATAAATAAATATTTGGCCCTATATTTGGGTCCTACGCTGCATCAGGAAGGGACGCACATGCCGTGCCCAGCTCCGAGTTGCAGTACAAAGCCTCCTCTTTCGACATGCCAAAAGGAACAACAATGGACTTGTTATGATTCAAATGAAGACCAGACATCTCCATAAAAATATGAAGAGTAAGACCTATGCCCCCTGCCTCCTCATTCCCACCTTCAATGAATAAAATAGTATCATCCGCATATTGCAACAAGGGAATGACCACCTCACCACATCTGTATCCAGACATAATCCCGCTCCTTTGAGCACAATCGATCATGCAAGCCAACACATCAACAATGATCACAAAAAGCAATGGAGCCAAAGGGCACCCCTGCCTGACCTCTCTCTGCGGCTGAAAGAATCTCCCTTCAGGGCGACCATTGACTAGCTCCAAAAGCGACGACATGATGATGCACCGCTTCATCCAAGAAATCCAGATATCCAGGAAGCCCCTCCTGTGCATCGCATCTCACAGAAACTGCCAATCTAGAGAGTCATATGCTTTAGCAAAGTCCACCTTCCAAAGCATACCTGTATGAACTGGGGAAACAATATGATCAAGAACGCTACTTAGATGGATCGCGAGCACTTTTGCTACAATGAGGTAGATGATCTACATGAGATTAGTAAGGCTAAGGTGTTCTTTGGACAACAATTTGTTACCAAGGACCTTGGAGAACTGCAATATTTTCTCGAGCTTGATTTTATTAGGAACCAAAGAGGACTAGTGATGGATAATAGAAAGTATGTTACTGATTTTCTTTTGAAGAGTGAGATAACAGAATGCAGACCTGTTAGTCCTTTTATAGCTCTCAATATGAAACTCTATGATGATGGCATTGATGAGGTAGATAAGATAAGATACATGGAGCTTGTTGGGTAGTTTCTATATATGACCATCACTGGATCAGACATTTCTTTACCTGTAAGCAAAGCCAGTCAGTTTATGAAGACGCCTTGTTAGACACTTACGGATGCAATCTCCTTGATGCCAATGTACATGAAGTTTTCACCATATACATGATTACTCTTCAATAAAGGATATCATAGTCTATGCAGATGTTGATTATGCATGATGTCTTGAATACATGAAGTCAACATTAGGGTTTTGCATAGTTTATCATATGCTCACGTGTCTCATGGAAAAAGAAACAAACTATTGTTGCTAGACCAAGTGCTGAAGACAAAGTGAGGTTTGGAATATTGATATCAATATTTTATTGGTGTGCTCGAAAAGGGATATGTCGGGATAAATTGACTATATTGGTGGAAATCTTGAAAATGGTGCAGAAAAGCGATGTCTCCGAAGGTCTTTTGTTTTATTATTTACTTAGCTCAGTAAACTTATATACTAAGGCCTTTTGTTTTATTATTTACTTAGCTCAGTAAACTTATATACTATTATATAAAAACTCCCCTAACCCACTCCCCCTTCTCCAATGCTCGATGCCCTCCCCCTCCCTCCCACCCCTTCGCCTCCGCCCTCCTCCAGGTTGTCGCCCTCCACCCTCCTCCTCCAGGTTGTCGCCCTCCGCCCTCCTCCTCCAGACCACTACTCTCTGCCTACTCCCTGACGCCCTCCCACTCCCTCCGCCCATTCGCCCTCCACCCTCTGCCCTCCTCCAAACCCTCCTACTGCCCTCTGCCCTCCGCCTCCTCCCCAACACCCTCCCCCCATTGATCACCTCCCCTCCCCTTTCTCCTTCTCAAGCTTACGTCAACCCCATCGATTGCCTCCCCCTCCCCTTCTTCCTCCTCCATCTACCCCCTCCCCCCGGTCGACATCCCCCCTCCCATTCTTCCTCTTCCTCGCCTTACCCCCACCGACCACCTCCCCATTCCCTTCTTCCTCCTCCATCTTACCCCACCCTTGCCGACCACCTCCCCCTTCTTCCTCCTCCAGCTCGCTCTATTCCCGTTGACCACCTTTCCCTCTGAAATCGTCGTCCCGTTTATCTTCGTAGTCCTGTGTTGCCGTGCGAGTAGCTCCTTGTTATGCTTCGCAGGAGATGACGATGGGAATGGGCACTTCATGCACGAAGGTGTAGTGTTCTCCCCTTCCTCCTGCGCGCCCCCTCCCCCACCGAACCTTCTCCCTTCCTCCGTGCGCCGGTGACCACCTCCCACCGCCCCCTTGCTTCTTTGTTCGGCTGCTTAAGAAGAGGGCTTGGATGGGTGTGATTCATCATGAGTTGGACGGGCGTGGGATGGCCAGCGTAATGCTCATGTCGGGGGGATTAGCTAGAGGTGGAACGAGAGGTGGAGGAGGTCGACGGTGGGGGGTGGGGGGTGCTGGAGGAGGGGGGGGGCTGGTTTGGGGACTGGAGGAGGATGGTCTCATTTGTAAATAATGGAAAATTAAATGGTAGAAAATGTAAAATATTTGACTTATTCTATTATACTTAACGGAAAATTTGATGGAAGTTAACACGTTGTTATGGATGTAAGAGTTAAACATTATTGAGGGTCCTGTGTGTAATTCATGATTACACGGGGTTATACGAAATTATTCAGGATTATGGGTGTAAATATCCTTTATTTTAAAGATAACAGTCAAACAATATAAGTGAAAGATTGCATAGTTGGATAATGCCTTGGAGCCGACCTACCTTGAGAAGTGTTCGGTACCTTTTTTTAGAGGGTCTATTTTTTCTTCTCCAAGTTCTATACTAAATGTTCATAACTATCAAACCATGAAGGCTCCAGACTGACACCTGATGGATTAAAAAGATCTCTTATTAAACAAGACTGTGCAGATATGCATGCACAAATTTTTTTTGTTCGAAAAAACGGAACTACCCAATTAAGTTTGTCGAAGCTGCTGCTGCTTCTGAAAACTGCGCTTTTCATCAGTTTGTTAAAAAAAATTCATCCATAAATTGCTTGTTGGGATCCCATCATGTTTTCAATAGATGATGAATGAAAACTGACCTTGTGTTGTGATCTTTTTTTCTTCTGAAAAAATTAAACACGTGCATTTGACATGGGTTTTAGTAATTGCATAATTTGCTTTTCATATGTTGTTAGATTTAATTGTGTTTATCTATAAGAATAACAATTAGATCAATGTCAGGGATATATTTTGGTGGTTATATTAGATGTTGAACAGTTCACCCCCTTAAAATGAAACCTTACATATGTAAACGTCTTCTTAGTGTTCTGGCAAATTAGACCACCTAAGTTCATCCAAGTTGACCGTTGCCTGACACTTTCACTTTGTTTTTAATTAAAACTGGAACTTTTTTTCTCATTTCCTATTCTCTTTGCTCAGCTGCAGATTCCATGATGGAGTCTGTGCAAATTTCCCGCTCAAGATTGGCAGAAAATGGAACAGTACGTGCCTTGTGATTTTGGTTTGCTTTCCTTGTAATTATACTTTTATACACGCACGTTTTTGTCTATCATATTACGTGATATGTTATTTTAACCCGTTTAATTTCCCTAGGTTTCTGGAGAAGAAGTTAATTCATTTGTACCGGCATCTGCATTTAATTTATTAGGGAGTAATTTGTCTGCATTCAACAACGGTGATCCACGACATAACAAGGCTGCTGCTGCATTGGATGTCTATTACACACCAAATAACACTTACAATTATTATTATCCAGGTTCATTTAGAAATGCCTTATTGTATGTTTAATTACTTATTATTGTGATAATTACTTATTATTGTGATATCTGTTTGCTTATATTCTTTCGTATTTGAATGTGGTATTCTCTTCTCATTTTCTTTAAATTGGATGTCGACATGAATTTTTTTTGAAAACCAACCACGGGTAGACTCCCAAGATGGGAGCTACCGCCTTAAAATTAGATGACATGAATTAAAAATATTTAAGCATCTCTAGTATCTCACGTGATATTCCATAAGGGTAACCCCTAGGATATTTGCCATCATATTCTTTGTTCCGGCAGTCTTTCTCAGCAGTGATGTTTGTCCTTGAAATAATATATTTTTGAATCTTACTTTCTTATCTTTGCATCGGCCGAGGCGTTCCATGTGATCCTAGTTGTATGTTAGGCACGCAGCCTCTTTTATTGTAGAACTCTTTGCGCTCATTGCAGTTCTAATGCCTTCTTTGCCTGTGATTTTTATACTCTACACACGGGGATACATTTCTTTTGAACTATTTCTCTATTCTTCTTGTGCGTTATTGCAGTCCCGTTAAGGCTTTGTGTTATTAGTTAGGGGATTTTAATGTGGGGATGATGAAGATACAAAATTTTAGACCTATGTGATGCTTGGCATGATCCTTACATTTGAAATATGATAGGATTATAGGAGAATCTTTTGTGAATGTTTGAAGAAAACGACTGGCATTAGGAATGGATCAGTTAGATAGTTTGTTTGTTTTCCCCCCTTCATAAGGCAGTTGGATTAATTTTTTGTGCGAATTTTGAAACCTAAAACTGTTCTTTTTCTACCAGGGACAGTTTTTTGGGATCCAAATTGAACATTTGTTGGTCAGAATTCACCATTTGAAGCCAAATAGGTTATATATGGTAACTTAACTTTCACGTCAAATCTGTTTAGCTACACGAATGATCAATGTGGAGAAATTTACCGAAGCTATCAGTGCATTTGTAACCGCTGATAAAAAGAACACGCAATGCAAGAGGCAACTTGAGCATAGGCCGCCAATTTCAAAAATGTGGAGAAAGCTACCTGTACATTTTCTACAATTGATTAAAGAACAAGCAATGCAAGGGGTAACTTGAGTGTAGTCCACCAAGCATTAAATAACTTGCGTTCTTTTAGCTATTTAGCACTTCCTATTGGAATCATCCCTTTATCCCTACTGTGGTCTCTCTCAAACCACCATTTGAACCACTCGAATCCTCCTTTAACATGCTCTCTCTATGCTTAGCAAAACAAGGAAAGAGAGGTGGATTGGAGCGACTAAGAAAGATGTTAAAGCTTGTAGAACAATTAGTAATCTTTTTTTTTTGAAACATGAAATGGGTGCCATCTTTGGGAAAAATAATGGAAAAGTTAGGTTTCATTTCAGAAACTGCTTAGATAGCTTTTTTTCTCGTATGTGACTTAGATAATTGCTCAATCATGTAGGCCGTTTCATCTTTGGGCCTTTAAGGAGCCAGAAGCTCCATTTCCCATCATCTTCTATCTCTTTGTATGGGGATGGATGTGTGAGAATATTTGTGTGAACACGATGGTTGTTAGTTAGTTGAGGGAAAACCTAGCAATGAAAATGGTTGCATGCATCTGGCTTTTCACCATTGAGTATTAAACATTATGATGACCTATTTTGTAGTCGTATTTGTAATTTCTTCCTTTTGGACCCCTAGACACCATCTCTTTGTATAAAAGAGCCATGGGATTTTGTGCTAAATAAGTCATTCGTTTCTCCTACAAGTATCCATGTGATGGCATATATCGTTCTTTGGGTAGAGTTAAAGGTACATATATGATCTTGGGTTTTTTTACAGTTGTGCCCCTTGTAGATTATGCAATATTAGTTATGCTCCTTTATTTTTGCAATATCATGTGTGCCCCCACCTTCTTCAACAATTAACAGTTGTGCCCCCTGAGGATGCTTGCTTTGCGTTCACTAGATCATCTCCTCATCCCTCGACACTGCAACGAAGCAAGCATTTGCTCCCGCCTGCATTGTTTTGTTCAGTAAGCTCAACGAAACAAGCATCCACTTTATAAATTGATTACCTAACCTTTAACAAAACACATCGAACAACTACTCCATATATACCTCCATGTAGAGATTGGCACGAACAATGGCATCATCCATCCTGGTAGTTGTGTGAGCATTGATCTTGGCAATAAGGAAGAAATTTGCATCGTTGATGACAACTCATGCAACTGCTATCTTCATTGCATGTTCTTCAGCCAGTAACGCCTGTACATGTAACAATCACACATTCATTGAAGCTCACATTTCTAATCAAATATTTTTTTTTGAAATCAGAACGGTTCGGGGGAGACACATGTGCTAGAAATATATAACACAATGAGAAAGATTAGATGCAATTCTCAGTTACATGTGCTAGAAATGAGCACTTTTCGTGGTCAACGCTTCTATCCTGAAAATGTACCAAGTCATTACAGGGCTCTGATTTCGGCCCGAGCATCTGTATGGTACATTTAAATCTTAATAAAATTTTGTGGTGAACCCCCCTCGGGTTAGTTTTGTCATTAGTGAGATAACCAGTTCATGGTTTATTCATACCTAACCCTTATTTAGTAAAATTTTCTTGTGGTCGTGCCCCTAAAATTTTCAATAAGTAATACTTGTACCCCTCGTTTTTTCCATTTGCACTAGCTCCCTTGAGATAACGTTTGATTGGGAAGGGAATGCACAAAAATTAATCGAGAGGCATAACTGTTAATTGCCGAAGAAGGTATGAGTACAATTGATATTGCAAAAAGAAAGGGGCATAACTGACATTGCAGAATCTAAGAGGGGTAAAATTGTAAAAAACCCAATGATCTTTTTGGTTGAGGGACCTACTTGAGCATATGAATTTGATTATTTTTGTGGCCATCTTCTTGGATGTATGCCTTAAGTTGGTCTTTATCTATCTTTCTCGAAGTCTGCAAAGCCATTTAAGAACTTGATATTGGGGATACTTCCCTTGGTGCCATCAGAGGGGGTAGATACGACATTGGAGCCTTTGATGGGTCCCATGGTGCTAGATATTAGAGGTGCCTTTTCTGTTTGAGTTACGCTCCTTGACATTGCCACATGCCATCTTGTCACTGATGGAGTAGGTAGTGTTGGTGACCGACACGTTCTTGGTTCCCTTCTCTGTCATGTGGTCAGGCCAGATCGGAGTTCCCATATCTAGCAGTGTGCTAGTTTCAGTGGAAGACATCACGAGAGATGTGGGAGTGGTCCACAAGGGCAGGAAGAAACATTATGTTAAATAAAGATTGTCTTCTAGAACGTTAGAGGTCTTGGGACCCAGAGAAACGAGGTGCAATCAAGAGAATGGTGTCAGATTGATGCACTGATGTTCTCTTCCTCCAAGAGACTAAGGTACATGTGTGGTCGGCTCAGACCCGTGCCTTCGTTGGTGGGAGTCATCTGACAGTACCTTTTGTGGGCAGTGTGGGTAGTTTGTTAGTAGTTTGGGATGGTGAACTTTTTTTATCTGGAGTCTGAGCTCTTGGGGAACCATGTAGTTTCAGTTCTTCTTAGGAACAAGAGTTTGGGTCACCGTGTAACCTTCTCTTGTGTTTACGGGTCCAATGAAGGGGGGAGGGGTTATCAACAGTTGTGGATGGACCTGTAGGATACTAGGCTTTTTTTCCTTATGAGGTATGGCTTGTTGGGGGTGACTTCAATGTCACGATTTTTGTCAGGGATCACCCTAATCTGCGAGGTGGTGCGAGGTGGTCAGGATGTTGGTGCTCAAGATTTGTGGAGGTGGTGAGTGATCTTCAGTTGAACATTCTTGATGTTGCGAATTATCATTTCATGTAGTGCAATTCTAGGTCTAGATCCATGACGATCGTTTCCTCGGGTTTGTGGACCTTTTAGCAACTTTTCCTCTTCTGTCAGTCTCGGCCTTGCCACGCTTGAGGTCAGACCATACCCTTATTTTGTGGACTTCGAGGGAGAATGCAGTTACCCGTGCATTCTTCAGATTTAAGAAGTTGGGGTTGCTTGAGGAGAGTTTCGAGGGGACAAGGAGGGGTTTTGGGGCTCTGTGAGCGTGGATGGCTTGTCTACGGTTTGTCTTTTTCGCAAGTTGGTGGAGTTGAGGAAGAAGTTGTGGGAGTACACGAAGGAGTTAAGAGAGACCTGTCTGATTCGACGCGATGAGGCGCAAAGGGTTGTCATGGATCTGGATGGCGTAGATGACATTAGAGACCTCTCCGCTATGGAGTTGGTGGAGAGATGCTGGGAAGAAAATTCTTCATGAGGACATAAAATATCAAGTGGAAAAGAGATAGAGGTCGAGACAATGTTGGATCAAGGAGGGGTACGACAATACGAGGTTCTTTCATGCAGTAGCTAATAGGAGCCATCGTTAGAATTTCATTCGGAGCATCTCAGTTGTTGGTACCAAGGTGGAGGGTGACAAAGAGGTAGGCAAAGCTGCGGTTGGACACTTTCGGTGCGTCTTGCATAGGGTCCCGATCGGGGGCTGGTGATGGCTTGGCTGGGGCACATCGTCTCTGTTATGAGCCCAACATGCGGCTTTGGTTAAACCCTTTCTCATGGATGAGTTGAAGGATGCTGTTTGGGAGCTCAATGCAGATGTGGCATCAAACCCTGATGGTTTTCCTATGTGTTTTTTAGGGAGTTATGGGATGTGTTCCGATCGAACTTGATGCCTATGTTAGGTGAGTTTGCTATATGGAGCCACGATTTCGATAATACTATTAAGGCTTTTTGTTCCTTTTGCCTATGAGGGAGGGCGCGAGCTCAATCGGAGACTTTCGCCCCTTTGCGACCTCGAATGCAGCATATGTTATTGTGGCGAAAGTTTTGGTGAATCGTATTAGTGTTATCTTGAAGGATCCGATTGCTTCTACTCAGTCCGCTTTGATTTATGATCGATTGACGACGGATAATCTGATTATGTCCTTTGAGATGGTAGATGATTGGAAGCGAATGGAGGTCATAGGCATGCTCTGGAAGGTCAACTTCTCTAAGGCCTATGACTGTATTGACTGGGCTTTCCTTGATCCGCTCTGGCAATGAGAGTTGCGGACTCGTGGATGGAAAGGTGTATGACTACGTCCTCCCCTGCGGTGCTGATCAATGGTCGCTCGGAGGGGGAGTTTCTTACAACCTCAACGGGGTATTCGTCAGAGATGCCCGCTCGCGTCGTTGTTTGTGATTGTTGCGGATGTTCTCGCCATCATGGCCACTCAGGTTGTCCTTCGAGGGAGGATTGCGGGTTACGCGCGTGGGGGTTTCTCCATTCCACTGCTTCAATACGCGAATGATACCATCTTCTTCATTGAGGAAGTATGTGAGGAGGCTAGTGCCATGAATACTATGCTGGACGTGTTTGGAGAGCTTTGGTTGCTGAGGGTGAATCAGTCAAAGTCAACGTTTGTGCTGTTCAACCTTTTTGAGTTGGAGATTGGGGAGTATTCGGAGACTTTGACTACCCCTCGTGGTTTGCTTTCTGTCAGCTATCTTGAGTTGCCCTTGACTTGTATCAGCCCGACTAGTTACCGGTGATAAAGAAGCTGGAGTGAAAACTTGCTGGGCTGGAAGGCTTCTTGCCTCTCGGGGGTGGGGGGGGGGCTTGTGCTTCTGAATGTGGTTCTATAGCCAATACCTATTTTCTTCATCTTGTCGATGATCCTTCCCGTTGGGATCGGACATCGATTTGAGTCATGCATGCACTGATTTCTGTGGAGCCCCTCCAGTGAGCAGACGAGGGCCAATCACCTGGTGAACTGGGAGCTGGCCACTTTGCCAAAGGACTGAAGGGGCCTTGGGGTCCTCATATTGGATGATATGAATAAGGTGTTACTTCTGAAGAGTGTGGCTAGGCTGTGGGACCAAGGCGAGAACATCACCTGCATGCTTTTACATGGTATCTTTGCCATTCAAGCACAACCACGTGTGGATGCTTCACCTATACGCAACCCATCTGCTTTTTGGAAGGGGATTTGCTCAGTTATGCAGGAGATTCTGGTGCGGATGCATTCTGTTGTGGGGGATGGTAAATCCTTTTTGTTTTGGAATGATGATTGGAGTGGAGAAGGGTCTATGTATTCGTTTCCCTAGACTTTTTGCTTTGGCAGGTGATAAGGAGGTTTGTGTTAATGATGTGTGGGTCGATGGGCAGTGGATGCCGTACTTCTCACCTCTTTCTAAGCAACGTTTCAGGGAATTCATGCAGATGTTGGAGCAGATGACGTCTACGTCATGCCCAACTGAGGACTACTGGATCTGGCAGGATGGGCACTTTACGATGAAGAAGGCCTACAAGGCTGTCGCAGGTGGGGCGGATGGTGGCGATGGTGATAGGGATAAGAACTGTAAATCCATTTGTACTCTCAAAGCGCCGTTGAAGGTCAAGGTCTTCCTCTAGATACATAGATTGGGTTGGGTCCTGACCAAGGCAAAGTGGTCTTCCTTCATCTTGGGGGGGGGATACTATTTGCTCGATGTTTTCTACTGAGGAAGACGTGGACCATCTGTTCTATTCTTGTGCTCGGGTCTGGGATGTGCGGGAGGAGATGGGCATTGCTTGGGTGGACCCATCCTCATACCAACTTTCGGAATTCGATGGTGGTCAACCAGTTCAGGTCAATGATGAACTTTTGGGCCCGATCTCCGTGATTTGCGCTATTTGGCTCTCTTGTCACGGGCTGATTTTAGGTTGAGAATGTTGTTAGTTTAGCTAGATCTCTCCTTGAGACATGGTTGCTGTGAGTTTACTTGTTACCCTCTTCTCTTAATAAAAGCTTGGAGCGGACACCTTTGGAGCGTTTCCCTTTTTTTACTAAAAAAATCAGGGATGCTTCCTTCTCAAGAAAAATCAAGGATGCTACTCTATTTTCCTAAAGGTTTTTGGATGAATGTGTATACAGCAATTAATTGATTATGTTTTTCAAGATAAAGTTGTGAAATTATCAAAACGAGGAAGACTTTATATGGTTTAAAGAAAAATTTCAGAGCTTGGTTTGAAATTTCTCCTTGCTTGCCACCACCATATGTTATTTATTATGTTAATCCGGAAATGTTTTACCGGCGCTGTGTGTATTGATGAATTTTCGTCAAGGTGTTGGATGTCTTTCGATCTCTTAAAGTTGATTTCAAGAACCTCTGATTTTTTTGTGTTTAGATAGCTTGCATAAGGATCTCCTAGAGTTGCTTTTAATTGTTTTTTGTGAAAGTGAAAAAGATGAACATCAAAATAATGATGCACATCATGTTATGCATTACTAATAAAAACCCAAAAGTTACTAAGATTGGTATGCTAAGGCATTATCGTGCTCGTTACATTCTCTACATAAAATCTCTCTGGATGGAACCCACTTTGTTCCTCGCCAACGAGAGTGCCTAAACAAATGTCGAAGGCGTTATAAGGGATGTCCATAATCTCGCAGCATTGATGGTATCCAACTAGTCAGTCATCACTTTTGTCCAGACCTTGCTGGCCAGAGCACAAAAAAGAATGATTAGTCTATCTTTTGAAACTATAAAACACATTGTGCACTATACTTCATTTCCTTGCTAAATCCTTGCTATTTGCACCATGGTCATGATATTATCTCTTGGAAGGAGCCACAAAAAAGTGTTCACCCTCAATGGTTCCCTGTTCTCTCATAAACCTTCACCTTCAACAGCACCTTGTACTCCCATATCAGTATACAATCTTACATCCCTAGGATCAAACTCCTATGTGAACCCAGTGCAACATACACCCTCGTTATCGAGAAAGAACTGTCAAACCATGTCCAGTGATCTCGATTTTGGTAGAATTTCTTCTTCGTGTCGAGGTCCACCATCAACCATGCCCAGTGACTGGCAAACAATGTCCAGTGATCGGGTTTGATTATGTCTCTTCTTTCTGGAGATCTATACGTGCTGTAGGTGGTAATTCACATAAAGACATCACTCCTGGGTTCACACTTCTTTGATCTATTTAGTGTGCTAGGAACGAAGATCTTTTTTTGTGAGCAGGGGTTCTACCTTGAGTATGTACCAAGTCATCACAGAGTCATCTTGTCGGCCTGGGATTATCACTGATTGTACTTTCTTCCTCTTCGATTTAATTTAATTTTCCATGGTGGGTTCCATCTCGGAATACCATCTTCTTTCCCTAAAAAAATCTCGGAGAATTTTATGACTGCTGCTCTGAGAACCCAAAGTTAAAACCAAGCACCTGCATCTCATTCGACCATACCTCAACTACCTTCATGTCCTAATGTAATGCTAACATAAAGAGCCTAAAAAAAGGTGAAAGAGCACATGGTTCTCCGACTAATGATCCAACCAGAATTTGGAAAGATAACTATCTTCCAGAAAGGAGCAGCATCTGACAGAATAGAAAAGATGCACCTTGAAAGGATCGTCGGTGATAGAAATGACCCATCAACACAATCAAGTGACCCATTGACATCACATATATCCTGCACACCAGTCAGCTGAACGTGCCCCCCTCCCCATTCTCATCACCCACTTTCTAGAAGATTATTGCTCATCTCTCCGACCGTCAACTTCCCAGATCCCCGTCCTTCGAGGTTTCCATCGGTCACCGAGGCCCTCACCAGCAGAGGAGTACCTCGATTATCACCCCTACCACCTAACTGGAAAACAATGTTGCATTAAGGACAAGTGTTCCTGAATCCCAATCGGCGGCTTGCGGGTAGAGAGGAGAAAGTTGGAATGAACTGCACAACAACCTTAAAAACACCAAACAACTACCTTTCAACTAGAATGATGCCTTCCACCCTCGCAACTTTGGCTCAAACCTCTCGACAATGGACATCCAATCCTCACTTACATTCTGCAAGCCAACAACAACCCCGGATAAAAAGCGGGAAGCAAGCCGTGGAGATTGCAAGGCCAGCTCATAGGCCACAATCGCCTCGGATGACAAACCAGTAGGCACGAATAAACTTCACACGGTTAACATCAAGCCCAATCAGCTCCCAAAAGATCACCATTGTTGAGATCACCGAGCTTTAGATGTCCCTCCTTCAATGAAAAAATTGTATCAGTTACATACTACAATCTAGAGTAAAAAGGATATTGTGTGAGTTTCCTCTGCATATCCTACCATGAACAACTTGGTGCATCGTAATAGACAATGCATCTGTCATAAGTACACATAGACAGAGTGCTGAACCTACCCTCTGCAATGGGAAAAAGCCCCTTTTGGATGATCCTTCACTGGAATTGAGTATGATGCAGTAGCAACAGCTCTTTATCGAGATGATCCAGAACTTCAGAAGCTCCTTTGATGAGGGATGGCCAGAGATACTGCCAGTCCACATGATTATAGGACGTGGAGAAATTCACCTTTCATTGCATCCCTTTCTATGCCGCCTCACCAGGTTACTTGTAGCTGTTTTAACTGCATTCTATTCATTTCACATAGAAAGTATGCGTAGATGTGATTTTGAAGTACATGCACAGGTGTGCTGGTGGTTTTAAGTCACTTTTTTGGAAGTTAAATATACAAGGGTTGGCAAATTTATATATTCGGTTTTTAATTAGAATAGAAATCTGCCAACGTTCTTTAGTTTTAGAGTCTTTTTTGGAAGAGAGTTTTTAGGTTCTGCGTAGACAAACACAAGTACATCATACAAACATGTTTATGCCTTCTTCGTTGATATTGATGTTTAGATTTTAGCAAGGCCCTAAATGTCGGTTTCAGTCACCATTTCGGTATCGACCAAAATAGAATTTCGGTTGAATTTCGGCCGGAATTTTGGTCATTTCGGTCATTTTGTTACTAGGACACGCATATTTCGGTCATTTCGGTCGAATTTCGATTTCGACTGGATATCGATATTTGACAGAAATTCGATCGAATTTCGCTGAAATTTGAGGCCATGGATTTTAGGGTCATTTTGACGTGACTGGCTTCTTACAGGTATATTATGCCTGCATTAAGGTCCAATGATGAGTCTTCTTATTATGCCTCGGTTCAATGACTTGGAATTTGTGTCCAAGTTATCTATATTTTAGACTAAGAGTAACTACATCCATTGCACGGAATCTTGTTTCTTATGAGAGCGCAAAAGATACCGAGAGGGCCAATCACATTGAGACGGGCAGTCTTTTTGCCATGGATGTTGAAGGTGAAAAATTCACATGTTTCTGTATAGCAGGGTATTAACTTCTTATATCTTGACCTGGTTTCTTCTAGTGAGGGTGGTGAAGTAATGTAACAAGTTGAGCGTTAGTGGAGCGTTGGTTAAATGATTTCCATTTGCTGCTTACTTAATTTGTGAGTAATTTGTGAAACATATATTTCTCATCTTGTATAGGCTGGATTTTGGCGAAAATAATTTTAGAAAATGATTGATATTAAACTGGTTAATGTTTGGCAGGTTATGATGGATCATATACTAGGTGGAACAATCATGGTTACTATGTTCCCAGTGAAGGATCAACATTGCCGTTTCCTGTAAGGATCAATATTAATTTACAGCAATGTGCATTAGTTCATGCTTCAGTTAAAATTCTTTTCTCCTTCAAAAATTAGGGGTAATTTGCAATCCTCTACCCATAACTTATTGTAGTGGCAGTGAGATTCCCGACCTCTCGGTATCATAAAATATGATTTAAGTAGATAATTTATGTACTGTTTACAGTCACCTCTAATGACCATTTGTGGTAAATAATGGGGGGAAAATCTATCTTGTTTGACATTTTAACACAAAATAAAAGTTAGCACAAAAATGGCAAAAACTATTATGTATCCTGAGAAGACGCATATGGGTAAAGTAATTTCACACCTATTCATTAAGTGGTGGTTTGCAGGTCCAAGTACTGCTGTAAGATAATTTTGGGAATTATTGTGCAAAGTGCAAATTTCAAAGATTTATGTTTAACTCTTTTAGCACAAAATATATTAAAAATAATTGTGATGATCTTAGAAACTAAAATTCACCTATTATCACTTAACATGGGACATATATTATCTGGATCTTACTATTTCCCCGTTTCCACTGCCAATTGTTGGAATCTTGTTTCTAAAAGTCATGTACATGGAAATAAACTATGGTGACCCTGTTAATCAAGCATTGTTCAAACACCTATTTATATGAAAGATATGTGGCGAGGGAAGAGGGGAATGGAACTGGCAAGATGATTTAATCTGTTTGTCCCAGACAGTGTGGTTATCAATTGGCAAACATTGCCAAGTATTCAATGTAAGTTTGTCTGGAATTTTGAAATTATTCTTGAAACGTGTCTTATTATTAAAGTTGAAATAATTAATTGGATTTTAGTTAAGTACATGCTGTGGATGGTAAGCACTCTTAATCCTAATCTGTTTAAAACTTTTTTGCTGGACTACCTTCTGCTGTGTTTTCCGTTGATCGCACCTGCTTCTTGATCTAATTATCTTGTTGCTATTTGTATCCGGCAATCTTGTTTCCATACCCAAAGTGGTCTGACCCCTCCTCTCCCCTGACCGTGGCGTGCATAACAGACACCTGTGCATTAGGCTACCATTCGAATCATGTTTTTAGAAGTTCAAATCCGGAACACTGTTGATTATAAATCATACTTAATATGAAATGCTTTGTGTTTGGTTGGAATGCAAATGTTTCTTTTATTCCATTATTGATAATATAGAAATTTACAAATTGTGTAAATGTATAGGAATATATGCATAAAAGTATTTATATAAAAGCGGCGAAACTTTCTCCCACTTTAAGTAGGGTCGGCTACATGGATTCTTTCTCAAATTCATGTTGAAAGATCCAACTATTTTTATGTTGGTTGTCGGCTACCTAACGCAATCCTCACAAGGGGAGATTTGAGCTCTGGTCTTTTGGGTGGTAGACACACTGCACTATCACCAGGCTATTGGAGTGGGTGCATAAAAAATATATTTATATATTTAAAATAATGAAAAGATACAAAACCGATTAAATTCGTTTAGTCGTTTGACTGCCGATTAATCCCTATGTAGTGACCCAACCGACCGAGTACTGACTACTGCTTTTTACTACCTTGATATGTATTTGAGGCATGCTTTTATTTCACTGGGATCTTGAAGGTTTTCTTTCTTGATGATAATTTCCGCAGTTGATCGATGGTTTATAAATTTTAATGCGCGATTTATGATTTTCAACTTATCTGAACTTGATTGTTACTTTTTCTGTGTCTGTAGACACATTTTATGAAGCCTTGTTCCCAGTATGCTGGTGCTTCGGTGGAGAGAAATCAAACTGTGCAGCAAATTACATCAGTTTTTCAAGGTCAGGGGGCAAATTTTTTGAGAGATAACTCTGCAAACATTAGATCAAATCCCCGACCATGGATTGATAGCAGAGTTGGCGAAAGACAGAAGGTTAATCAAAGAAGACATTCTGAAGGGTTCTCTGATGTAATCTGCGGCCCACGTGCTAATAGGAAGAAGGGTTTGTTGAGTTTGTCAGAAGACAAGAAGAGCTTGAACCCTTTTCTCCATGCTGATCGTTACAATCTTCTGGATTTCCAGATTAAGTATGAGCATGCTCGGTTCTTTATGATCAAATCATACAATGAGGACGATGTCCATAAGAGCATCAAATATAATGTGTGGGCCAGCACTCCAAGTGGCAATAAAAAGCTGGATGATGCTTTCCATGAGGCAGAGGCAAGACTGAAAGAGGGTTCCACAAATTGTCCCATTTTCCTCTTCTTCTCGGTTAGTGCACAGTTATTTTTTGGGAATTTTACCCGACAGACCTATAAACTTTGTCAATCACCTCTACGACCTTTTGCACAACGTAATTACCCTACCGACCTTATAAATTACCCCAAGAACCCTCATGAGCTTCAAACAGATTAAACACAAGGTTCATGGGATAAGAGTTGGCAAGTTTACGGAGTCGAGGGGGGAATTATGTTGTTTCAAAGGTCGTAGAGGTAATTGGCAAAGTTTATAGGGTCTGCCGAGTAAAAATCTCTTATTTTTTTGACACAGCAGTGTGCATTCTTTTCTGATTTGGTACCTGTTTCCAGTGGTTACTGGAACTTTTTTTGAGCATACTCACCTCGTGGTTTTCTCTTGATTTTGTAGCCAATTATGTCATTTTTGTAAAAAAAAACGTGCATGCTATCAATTCAATTAGTCAACTGTTAAATGAATTGTTTGTTCGGCTTCATCTCTTGATTAAACAATAGATCTTGTCTTCATTATCAAAATGTCTTATATCTGTCTGATATTTTTGCTTGCTCACCATGCTTAAATCCAGGTGAACACCAGCGGTCAATTTGTTGGCGTGGCAGAAATGACAGGGCATGTTGATTTCAAGAAGAGCATGGACTTCTGGCAGGAAGAGAGATGGAATGGTTTTTTCCCAGTCAGATGGCACATCATAAAAGATGTGACTAATCTTGAGTTCCGTAGCATTATACTTGAAAACAATGACAACAGGCCTGTATTTTTCAGCAGAGATACACAGGAGGTAACTTTGATGAATGTTTATACTTGTGTCCTAGTGAGATTTGTCTTTGATGGTTTCCAGCTTTGGGCACTGGTTGACAAGTTTGGGGTATTCCGGAACAATTCTGCCTAGTTTTAAAGATGAACTCTTTGGTTATACATTATAGCATACTTAGTTTGGGCAAGGTGTCGTCAGCTTTGAGCATCATCTAATCAATTTCATCCCTTTTTAATGTTGCAGATAAGACTTCCCCAGGGTCTTAAAATGCTGCAGATTTTCAAAAATCATCCCGTTGAAACTTCAATTTTAGATGATTTTGGCTTCTACGATGTGAGAGAGAAGGCACTTCGAGCACGAAGGGGTTGCATCCCTTCGTTGGTGCATCCGGCTGGTGATGCGGGCAGGAGTTTTACTACAATGGTAATTTACATTTTGTATAATTTTGCCAGCTTACTTTATTTTTAATTGGTCAAAAGCTATCTCGTAAAACGGTCTCCGCTCATCAAAAATAATAATAACTGAAATCGTCTCTGTTAATGACGGATAATCGGTATCATCACAGTGTCATCGGAGTTTGCTTGCATTTGTGTTTTTTCTGTTCCAAACCTGATTGTTTTGGTTGTGAAGCAGTTAGTTTTATTCTAAACAATCTGTGTAGTAATCCTTGTGATTTTGAAGACAGCAAAAGTGCTCTTTCAAATTTCTCTCATTTGTCTATTCATTTTCCATCGTGTTTATCATCCTTAGACAAGTTTTCTATCTACAGAGACAGTTGGAAGAGGCTATGCAGAGGGTTGAGTTATCGTCGAAGCCCAAAAGCCGTCAGCTAATCTGAATGCTGCGCTTTAAGAGGTTATCCACACGAGGATTTTTTTTTCGGGCTGCTAGTTGGTGGTAGAGTGGAGATCCGACGCTTCCTCCGGATCGTTATTATCTTAAGTATAGGACTTGGAATTTTTTTCATTTATTTTGTATAAAGCTCCTGCAGAAACGTTTTTATTCTAACATGTTATCCTGGAACTCCCACATGTTCTTCATTTAATCTTATCTTCGCTGGAGTTACTAATACGTTATCTAGTGATTTGAGACGAGCGTTTCTTGTGACGCTTCTGAGGTTGAAATATGTTATGTTCTCATGTCAGGGACATTTGTTCTTTTCATTTCACTTGGGAATGACTGAAAGGCATGGTTTATATTCTGCATTTATATTCTGCATCTGTAGATACTACTTGCAAAATGTTTGGGGCTTGGTTGCAAAAGGTCTTTGGAGGGTTAGCTGATTACCCATGCGAACATACATCATGTTGGTTTGCTTTTGCTTCCGGTTGCTAACTCCCCAGGTAGGTCTTATGGAACTGCTTTCGGATGCTGTGTATTTTTTTGGATTCATATATATTTTTTACACGTGCCCACACCATTAGGAATTTAGCATTCTCATTAGGGTGAGTTCGAAGGCCTGTTTGCGATTGCAACAAGAGCAACAAATCCAGAGTTTGCATATGCGAGGGTGGTGATCGGAGGAAAATTCTTCCTTACCGTAAGGGAAACTTAAAATTACCTCCGTGCAGCACGGAACATTTATTTTGTTAAATAAGCATGGTCATAAAATTGCATGATCGAACCATTAGTGAACCATGCACGGTAATTAATGAGCATAAAAGTCATTTTTATAAGGATCCATAAAATCCATTTATACTGAGAGTCTTATCTTTACATCTCGTTAAGGGTATGGTTGCAAAAGCTAAATAAGTAATACGATAATGTTTATTTGATTCCGGTGGGCATTTAGATATCCTTCAAGTTCATGCAATAAATGTTGTCGCATTGAATATATTGATGAAATGGTTGTATGATCCTATATGCATGATTGACCTTGTCCTCCACCTGAACTAAATAAACATAATTTTGCATGAGTCTCATGTTCATTATGTATTAGGGTACATGCATGGGAATTCTAACGGTATTTTAACCCATTATATTGCATGTACTAGAGTTTTTATGGAAAAATCTCATTACATGCCTAATTATTTCTATGCATGTAATATATGTATTTTGGCTTCTTTCATAAACAATCATATACATATGTAATATGCATAATAATATATATCATATATGTATTTCAACTTGCGGGGGCACATTTCACAAGATTTATGGCATACAAATGTTTATTTTATTATATAAATCACTTTACATGTTAGCCCTTTTAAGATAACTTAATTTGCATGACTTGCGATGGTTTACTTCTCTTAAATAATTTATTGTACAACATTTAATGGTTTATTCTTTTATACAACTATTTTCTTGCGTAACTTGTAAATGGTTTACCTTTATAAATTGTTTCTTTGCAAAGTTATAATGGTTTACCTTTATAAATTGTTTCCTTACATACTTGTAGTGCTTTACATTTATAAATCACTTCCTTACATGCTTGTTGGAGTCTACCTTTATACATCAGTTCCTTGCATAATTTTTCATGTATTTATCTTGTTAAGTTTTCAACCGGTAGCACTTGCGTTATATAGCATGAAAAGATAATGTAGCTATAATTGTAGAGGATTTAACTTTGGCCTAGGTGGTTCTTTGAAAATCATATGTTCCTTGACGGCATTGCGTCTTGGGTTAATGCGACCCCTTCATGGTCATCCACGTGACTCTACGAATATGCGCTGATTAACTCTTTTGGTAGTTGAGTTAAATCAGCTTATTCTGATTTATTAACTATTTAATAATCGATATTATTAACCCATTGTTACTTGTATTTCTTTTCAAATGACATTTTTTCCATCAATCATATACTCTGAAACGAATGTTTATTGTATGCAAAAAGTGAAACATGCATCAATCATATTAAGGGAAAATAGGGTTGCCCCTTGGGGGAAGCTAACTTGGCTCTCCCGTCTCATTTTTCTCATTTTTTATTTTTTTTTCAAAAAATACTTCCGTGGATTTTCATAGCTATATCCCTACATTATAGCTATATCCCTACATTATGTCATTCAAGTTTCATGTGAAACAGAAACTCCTACGACATCCATCTAGACGGGGTTGATTTCAATAATTTTGCGACCGTTAACAAATGGTTGTCTGGATGGAGGTCGTTCAAGTCTCTGTTTTGTATGAAACTTGAATAGCCTAATATAGGGAAGTAGTGATGATTTTTTGTGGATTCATCTTTAAAATAATAAAAAAATAGGAAAAATTTGGCAGGGGAGCGAAGTTAGCTTCCTCAGCGCCAGCCACATTAAAGCCATATATGTAGGGGTGATCCTGTGAGAGCTAAAAACTGTGAGAGATGAGAGCAATGATTGTGGACAACTAAATTCTGTTGTTTCTCTCCTAGTGAATCCGGACCACTAGATTATGCTCTTCTCTCTCCTCCTCCAATCAATTAGAAGAGAAATGACATAATCTAGTGGTCCAGAATCATTATTCTCATGCTCTCATAGTTTTTGACTCTCACAGGATCAGTCATATATATACGAGTTTAATATGGCTGCCCCTATGCCATCTTTCAGTGTATTTTTTTGCTCCGTCTCCTTCGGTGCATCTTGCTTGTGACGAAGATGTCGGATCTCGTAAGACGAGATCAGAAGATTCGTCACTTAGATCATCAACATGGATTGCGAAGAGCATGCGTTTCATTAACGTGCTCACAAGCGTCTCCTCTGTTGGATCGGACTTGAGACAGGAGGTCTGTCCATTTAGAGACTCATTTGCTATCACGCTTCAAGAGGTAACCTTAATACCTGCATGTGGTTTAGATGAAACGATTCTAGAAGTGTTCTCGAATCATATGGTTTCATCGTTTAAATTTTTTAAATTATGATGCTCCGAGCAACTAGTGCGACCGGTCGCTCCCAATCGCATACGATGTGATGCTCACGCTTCTGTGATGTGCTTATGGATCTTCCCATATCCGTCACAAATTTCAGTGAGTATTAATTCACATATACCCAATATGATATAAAGGACTCTCTAAATATCAATGCTTCTCTTTTATCTATCAATCTACATATCTGAAATAGGTTGGGATTTTGAGATTAGTAATCCCACAACGATACTGATGTTATAGACAATGATTAAAAACGAAATTCCCTAAGTTTCATTCAAATAAATAATCTTAATTAGCTTAATAGTAGGTATATATATTGTGGTAATACTTGTGTATTGAAATCAATTCGTGTAATTCCAAAACAACCAATATCATCCAGGATCTTTATTAGGGTATGTTTGCATATGAAATATTAATAAATATCAATGCTAGGTACATGCACATTACGCACTTTCTAGATTTAGATTCTTTCTTTTCAAAACTACATATGGAAACTTGGGAAACTCTAGCAACTTTCCCCATTAATTAGATCTTTTTTCTATGCAAAGTAAGATATATAAATCTTATTCAAGATATAAATATATTGTTATTCTCTGATATAGTATAAATTAGTGTATTTGCCCGCACTCCGCATCAGGATTGGAGGAAATTTGTGAAATATTTTTAAAATTATAGGAATTAATGGAGATATTAGAGTATAGTTTTAATTAACTGAATAAGGGAACATAATATTTTTATAAGAATGTAAGTAATATTGAGAAGTATCACTTCACATAAAATAATCATTAATGCTAACAATTAATAACAATCATATATCACATAAGCAATTGGTATCATTCATGAAATATTAGAAATTTATATATTTTTCTAAGAAAAGACTACCTAAAATGGAGCTTAAAGTTGAAAACTTAAAATAATCACGATTAAATCTATAAAAAAAGTATTCAAAATAATATAAGTCTAACGACCATGGACATAATTATAGACATCAAAAAATTATTTAGTAGTTCTGCATATGCGAAAAACTAAACAAAGAGAGTTAAGAAAGAGTTTTTTTCCAAAATAATATCTTTATACGGCAATGTTGGCCTTGTATTTGCATCGGAAATAAGCATAGGAAGATATGTTAAAATCATTGTGATTATAAACCCTCTATATTTAGTTAATTCTGAAAAATATACATATCCATACATAGGTTTCATGTTTTTATTTGATTTTAAAATGGATACAGCTATGAAATAAGTTCTATTAATTTTTTCACATTATTTTGATCACATATTTTTTTAAAATATCATAAAATGAGTATTTTGAAATTTATTTTAATAAAAACATTCCTCATTTTAACTATTGTCTAGTACTCTCCGAATTAAACTTCCATTTCCTCGATTACATGTATGCGATAAAGACATGGCAATGGCAGGAAGTACATATATACAATATCATAGTAGGAACATGTGCTATGTACGGGAAAGGAAGCTTTAAACCATGGAATGTCTCTTGTGTAAATGTCCCAAAATAGAGCTGATAATGAAATCAATTTACGCGCAAAATCAATAGACGATAAATAAACAATAATTGCATCTAAGTTCATGCAAACAATATGATGGTACGCCAATTAGCAATAACTGTTAAGGCAAGAGAAAGAGAAATCCAATTTAAAAGAAGATTGGAAAGGAAAATATAAGAGTGTACCCTAAGTTGGGTCTGACTAACGTGTTATTATATTAATTAAACGTAGGAAACCTAATACCACTACTTAATGGTGAATTATCACAAATTTTCTCACATTTTTCTAATCTCTTTGATTCCATCTTGTGAGAAGGTTTGGTTATTGCTAAAATTGATATATCGGTGTATGCTAAGAGCTGTATGAATCCATGGTATACTTTTTTAAATCTATCTCATTAATTTTATTAGATAAGAATGTGTACAGGATGCATATAAATTTCTATCCATTAGAAGATAAAGGAGTTTATTGATTTTTTAGTGTAAGGAGAGATTTCATCTTTGTTGGAACTAATCTCTAAAATAACAATTATGGACTTTGCATCTAAGAATAGTTATATCAGTTATAAACTCACTATCGTATATACTTTGTAGATATTTTAAATCTTTATCCATATATTTTTAAATGTCAAGTACATATATAATTTTCATATTTGTAAATATATCAATATCCCTTGTCATGTACTATTTTGATAAATAAATCTCATTATAGTATTTGTAATATATATAACAAATTTGTAAGTTTCTTTCATAATATTCAATATAATAATGTTTATAAAATAAATAAATCTAATGTATTTTTCAATTGTAAACATTATCCATACGTATATATATTAATTATACAATAAGTGGATGTTATAATATGTTCTGATCCATGTTTGTTGTTAAGAATATGCTAGTTTTGATATTCATATTCATATTTAAAGTGGATAAGGTTATTGTTAGATCTATTTTCATAAATACATCTAACCTTTTACATTTCTAAATAATGTAACTATCAATAAAATATAATTTAATTGTGTGGGAGTAAATATTTTGAATATTCGTTATTATATCTTTCAATGATAAATTCATAAAAAAGAATATAGTTCAGTATAACATTATGTAAAATTATATTATATTTTAGTATGCATTAAATTTAATATTGATTTCTAACGATTCATATGATGATAATTATTCTTGTTAAAAGTTGTAACTAATTATTGCTAATTTTGCGATGTTTTTAAGAAAATATAACAAACAACCATTGCAATATGATTAATTGCTAGCATAAGTGAGTAAATATTAAATTATCCATTGTCATATATCAATTTTGGTGTAATGTTCGCGTGAAATTCCTGATTCCAAAAAGTAGTTATTTTTATTGACATTAAAAAGAATATAATAAGTTTTTTACCTTTGTTATAGTTATAGAAATATGACATATTTCATGTCCACAATAGGAGGATTATAACAACTATGCCCAAAGCAACCATGACCAAAACATAATTTGTATGCAATTGGAAAATCTAAAACTAAAATCTACCACCTATCAACAAAAACATAACTATGCCCGTGTTTGTATCATCAAAAACGAAAATAATTTTAATCAATCAAGATTATCCTCCTATATATCATATAGTAAGAAACACATTAAGATAAATTAAGGGAATTTTACCCCATGAATCCTATAAACTTTGTAAACTACATTCTCGACCTTTGAAACAACGTAATTCCCCCCTCGACCCCGTTAACTCGCTAACTCTTACCCCTTGAACCCTGCGGTTAATCTATTTGAAACTCGTGAGGGTTCTTGGGGTAATTTCTATGTGCAAAAGATCGTAAATATAATTTAAAGAATTTCAAAGATTCGTGAGGCGAAAATCCCAAAATTAAACATAAAAAAACAGCATGGCGTATAAGTTTCATAAATGAAAATCGCAATAGGTTGATTTTTCTAAATGAAATTTGAGGACAAAAGTGAAATATTTTCATTTTTGCAGTTGATTTTTTAAATGAAAATTGAGTACATCATTGAAATATTTTCAATTAAAGAATGATAATAAAATTGGCATTCACGTATAGAGAGAGAACGTGTATGGGATAGTGGATAGAGATCGGGGAGGAGAGTTTGAGGGGGGAGTGAGAGTGCACGGAAATGGAGCAATGAAACATCTGGGTCTGACACGTGTAGCAATGAGGGTGAATCTAGCTATTATGTACGAGAGAAGAAACGGGGAAGAGCCGAAACAATACAGGTGTGGTATTAAACTTCCAAACATTATCTAATGTCTAAAACTTATTGTAACATGTGTGAAATGGTAAATCAACCGACCACATTAACATTTTTCTCGATGACAATAGATTTCTTGAAATCCAAATAGATGATTCAATACAAAAGATGGTGACGCTTAATCATATGCTTTTGTATTGGTGTATTTCAGATGATACAAAATATTCAAGGAACATGTGTATTAATATAGCAGATTCTGGATATGTTTGTCCATGTGTAATCCTAGTCTGATTCATACATTAAGAGATCATGTTTCAGATGTGATCATTGTTAATAGGAAATCCTAGACCGATACATACCTCAAATCCGAATCAAGCACCTCCAAGCTTTTTTTGGTCGTGACTCCGTCCAAATTGTCAGTCTCCACTCTTCCTCGATCCTTTATCGTCGTCTCCTATGATGAAGAAGGATTTCAAGTAAGATCTATCCCTCCCTCCCTCTCTCTCTCTCTCTAACTCTTCTCGTCTCTCCTCTCTCTCTCTCTCAATGAGAAAGTGATGTGGGGGGTTGGGAATGCCATGGGATTTTTACCATCAATGGAAGGAATTAATGGTAATAATACCCATTAAGTGGAATTAAATATTTAATTTCCTTAGCAATAGAAAACAGAGAAAAATGAGCTTTGGTATGATTTTCCACTCGTTACAATCTACTGCCCTTAAAAAATTTTGTCCTCGGAATTTCTTAGCAAAGAATGATATATTAAGAAGTTGAGCATTTCCTTTGCATCTCTTTTTCAGCACTCTTCTTACGAATATGGACTATCTTTTTACCCAAAATATATATCATCTCACACATATCACTCTAATGAGAGTGTGATCTACCGGATCTTTTATACAATGCTTCATATGGAACCATTGTGATAATCGAATTATATATGTTTATTCTAAACAAACTCTACTAGGAAAAAGTCTACCCAACTGTCTGCAAAATCGTAAGCTTGTGCTCCCAACAAGACTTCTAATCTTTGGATGATCCTGTTTGATTGATCATAAGTCTATAGGCAAAAAGAAGTATTAACTTACATAAAAAATCTATAATCTCTTGAAAAATTTTCCATAACTAAGATGTCTATCTCGTTTTCTAATCTCACATAGTTGATGTTGGAATACCAGGCTGACCATCTCATTTCCATATATCTCGATCAGATTCTTCGTCAATTGATCCAAATGAATAATTAAGAGGTGAGTTGATTTAATCAACTAAACTACAATAAAATGTATGATATTATAATGATGTATCATTATCTTGGGTAAATCAATAACAAAATCCATGATGATATGCCTCCAATTCTATTTTGATATCTCCAAACGTTGTACATGGATGACAGGTTTCTGATGTTCAATTTAGAATTGCGAGATATTTGGAAATAATTTTGACAATATATTTCTTCATTTTTGACCATTAGAATTTTATCATAGATCTAGCAATTTATTATTCTCGGGCTAATATTGTTCTATGGGCTTCATCTAAGGTCTCCTACATTAACTTATTGTCATAAAGTATCCAAAAATCTTTAATGGTATCTCACATTCTCACTGATTCGATTTATATATTCTTCCTTCTTGGGAGCTTCAATTATCTTTGAAAGATCGACATCTTTTTCTGCTACCTTGATCCTTCGAATTACCTAAAAAAATTCAACAGTATCAATAATGTTCCCAATCTATTAGAGAAAATATCATCACTTCTAAGTCCAAGTCATGAGTATGACACTTCTTGGATAGTTACTCTCTTTAATCTTAGTTGACATGATGTATAATTGATAACATTTTCATAAAGCATACCCCTATTTCTTTGCCAGATATATCAATTTAAACTACAAAGCCTCGAGTGCATAATGGTAAGATCCAGATTAGAGTCAAGTCAACTTTTATTTTAATTTTAGAAACTTCATCCACTCTCATCTAGTTGTACAAACTTCGCATCCTCTGTAATGGGTTTTGAACATTGATATTGCAATATGTGAGAAATTTATACATGAATCACCAATATACTTTTTCAGCATAGAAATCTATGTATTTCTAAAATGTTTCTCAGTCGACTCCATTGCATTACATCTTGATTAGGCTACCTTCAATGCCATCTTCAAATAAAACAAGACTAAGGTATGATTTAGTCTATAACCAAAAGTTACATTTAAAGAACTTTGTATAGGGCTAATGTTGGCAAAAAGCTTCCAATGCGATATTGAGATGTATGTGGTGTTTCTCCATATCACTGGAGTATATAACACTATCGTCCACAATATCATCACAACTTCATCAAGGTATTCAATAAATGTCATTTTCATAAGCTCCATAAAAACTACAAGAGAATATAATAAAATGCATGACCTGAAATTCACAATGGCCCGTCGTTATTTTTAACGCTATTTCTGAAATGTCATCCTCCTTATTTTTTAGATTAAAAGAAACTCAGGTGCTGATTGATTTTAGAAAATATAGTTTCTCCATATAGTCAAATGAATAAATAATCAATCCAAAGTAATATATATTAATCCTTCAAAGTCAGCTTATCTACAGCTCAATATCTAATGCAAATACTATGTGACCAAACTTTCCATATTTGTAAAGTGGAAAAAGTGCTCCCTATGGAGAAACGTTGAGACTTAAAAAATCCATTATCTAATTAGATTTTTAACTTCTTCTTTATCTCTTCAAGCTCCCCATATTTTATCATGGATGAAGCCCTTGAGATTGATGTCATTTTCAAGAAGTATTAATGATGAGGAGGTAGCTCCGAAGGATTGCTTAGGTTGATGTTTCTATTGTCTCATATGACATCTATATATTCAAAATAATCTTGGGATGATTCTGATAATCATACTAGATGTATTTGTTGTGCAGCACTTGGGTTTTAGTTAACTTTCTTCTTATATGCACATATACTCCTTTTACACATCTCTCCAATTTCTAAATTGTATAGCTTACTCTTCGATTATTTTGTTTACAATATTAAAGGTCTAGAAATTCTGGTTTAGCATCATTGATATTCTCAAGAATCACTACAAAAAAGGCATGATTGAGGTGTATATGGTGATTCGTCACGTGCACTCTATGGGCACACCTTGTGCACACCCAATGGTCAGGCGAGCACATGCGCTCGCCCAACTTGCGCCCGCTAATAGCCTTGTCGCAAGGGCAGGCGGACGAGCACTATGTATGCCAGGTGCTCGTCCGACTTTCGGACGTGTATACTGATAAGTGCCTGCACTACCCTTGTTAATTCAACCGGATTAACAAATGAATTAAGTTCTGTCATTCGTTGCAGACGGGTAATCAAGAACTTGTCAAAAACCACCCGGATCGATGTTCAATTAGTTTCAAGCGGTAAAATTATTTTACTTGGGCAAGCCCAAGGTCGAACTCAGGGAGGCAGTTTTCTCCTTAGGTAGATTTCCAGTTAATTTCGATGTCAGATTTTCAGGAGAATATTTTTGATCTTTTTTATGCAATTAAGGAAAATACAATGCAATTTCAAGCCAAATTTTAAATTAAATAAAGAATAATCAAATGAAGTCCAAAATTAATGAAACTTGGCCAAAAGATGATATGTTATGAGACTAAGCTACTGCAATTTTTTTGGAAGTTTTAGACTCTGAATGAATTAATTATGAATTAAATATGGATGCAAGACAGATTTTGCAAAGTTAATTTCAATAAATATGAAAGCACATTATTTTCAGGTACAAAAATTATCCTAGATAGGTCTAAATAAGAAGAATCCATGAAAATTAATAAACCTAAAAGATGATACATATTGGACCTATTAAAAATTAATTGGTAAACCACTATTTGATTTGTTCAGGCCTCATGATACGTGCAAATGCTATGATTTTTGGGCACAGAGTAGAGCAACTTAAACTAAGTCCAACGTGATTTTATGGTGATTTTTGGAGCGGCAAATAATATAATAATTGATTTAAAACACACAGTGGGCAAATTATGTCAAATTCCACAGAAATAATATTATTAAATTCAATTCAGCTCACAAAAATATGACACGTGTCACAACAAACAGAGCTCAAGTTAAACTACAAATGCAATATGTGGAATTTAAAAATCATGAGAAATGGACACCTAAATATGCGTGCATTCACAGGGACCAAAATGCAAGATAGAGAATTAAAATTGCTTAAAGTAAAATGTGTATACATGGACTAAAGTGCAAATATCTATAATGATGGGGGTATGGATGCAATTTTTCCACTGGAACACGTGCTCCTCATGTGACGCGCCTGGCAGGGACTAATTTGCAAATCTAGAAAGTTGCAGGAGCCTCGGTGCAATTTACCCAGTCCGCACATAAGATACACGTGTGATGCTTGGCTCGGGAGGCGTAGGAGGATCAGGGGGAGGCTCTGGAGGTTCGGACTAGCTTCAGTTGCTGCTTTGGTTGCTCCGAGCCTAGCCTCGAAGAAGAGTCTCGGAGGCTCCACGTGGCGAGTACTAGGTCGTTAGATCTAGAGAGAGATCCAACGGCGGCGGAAGCTGGATGCGTGGCATGCCTAGGAACCATTAGATCAGGATGATCCAACGATGGTGGTGGCTTCTGGAGCAGGACGTCGTGGCACAATGTTGGCCACTGGATCAAGATGGAACCAGTGGTATCTGGAGCTCGAAGGCGATGGCGACATAGCTGTGTATGGGCAGTTAGATCCTCCTAATCCAACGGCGGTGGGAAGTGTGTGACGTGGCTTGATCTGGACAGTCCGATCAAGGGGATCGGACGGTAGCTGCTTGTCATGTTCCTCAGGTCCGCCGCCTCCTGCGGCGTACTAGGCGGGGCTCCAACGAAGGTGGTCTGGCTCCGCCACCCTTCCCCATGCTCGATGAAGCTCACCAGAGATCCTGGAGGGCTCGGATCGATCATGGAGACGTGGCAGGGCGTCCGGAGGTCTTGGATGAAGCGGAGGCGGTCTGGATGTCGGAGTCGATGGAGATCGTAGAAGCTCCGGTGAAGTTCCGTTCAGTGAAGAAGGGGCTCATGCAAGATTAGCTGATGCCAAAAATGGAAGCTCGTGCTCATGGGAGTGTGTGCGAGTGCAGTGAGGCCTGTGGGCGAAGTGGTGACCGTCGGTGAACGTTCTTCCGATGTGTCCGACGGAGCTATGGTCGGAGATGGAACTCAATGGGTCGTTGGGGCGAACAAAGAAGTGCACGAAGATCAGAGCTTCAGAGCGAAGCTCAGTGGATGGTTGGGTAAGAGCGGAATCAATCGGAGGAGGTGGAAAAATTAAGAGAAAAACTAGAGGAAAGAAGAAGAAGATCGGAGGATGAATGGATGAAGCTACTTAGGGTTAGAAGCTCGCTGAAGCAACTCCGGTCATCGCTCGAGGGACGGTAGAGGGCCCGAGCTCATGCAGCTCGTCGGAGGAGCTGCGGCACAGCGGGGATACACCGTGGATCTCGTCGGAGGTGATGTGCGTGGAATTTGTGGATCAAGGGAGAGGGCATCATGGGGATCATGGATGCAGGCGAGGAAGGTGGAGGTCAGGGTTACAACGTGGAGGTGTCGATAGGTGGAGAAGATGGCTGGAGTGGCGCCAAAAATAGGAAGGGACGGAGGCATCGTGAGGTGGGGCGACGTGAGCGAGGTTCTTTCGGAGGTAGACGACAACCTCTGTACCATTGGATCTCGTGATCCAACGACCAGAAGAGGGGCGCGAGAGAAGGGCCAGTATTAGATCCGTGGGTCGAGATCAAAGGGCGTTGAGCGTGACACATGGTGGGTGGAGCGTCGATCATTAACGGTCGATGGAGATTGAATCTGGAGTGGGCATCGAATGACTAGAATCATGGCGAGGATGAATGGCTGAGATGGAAGTGTCTTGGGAAAGATCCAGCGGTGGAGATGCGGCCCTGTGACGTTATGAGGTTAAGGCGTTGGCAAACGACATGGATGGAATCTTGGCTGATGATACACTGGTCGCAACTTAGGCGGGAGTAATTGGCGTAGATGGGATCATCGGGGCTACGATCAGGTGGTCGAGGGAGTTGACACGTTGTCAAAGGAGGTAAAGGCGATGGTGATTGGCCTAGATTTGATCTGGGCCTCAATCAAACGGTCGAGATGGTTTGCGGAATGGGTGGCAGGGATTTGGAGGGAGAAGGAGCCATCGGACGGTTGAGAATAAGAGGTGCATGACGCGTGCTGAGTAGGGTCGCGTGGCGCAACCAGAGGGTGCCAAGTGGCCCAATCTGAGTAGCTGAGGAAAAATATGAAATAAGAGGGAGAAAATGGTCAAATTTGGAAAAACTCAAAAGCACATGGGGGGGGGGACGACCAGTTGACCGAGGTCAACTAGGGCTGGCACCAGGTTGGTCCACGTGGACCAACTAGGAAAAATCCCTGGAAAATACTTTGTAAATTCAAATAAAAATAGAAAATGGATTAATTAATTTTTGATTATTAAATAAAAATTTTTATTAATTTATAAGGTTTTAATATGATTTTTAATTATTTTTATGCGGTATAAAAATAGAAGTTACCTTTTATAGCCTTTATAGGTATATACAACTATATATTTTAATATTTTATTTTTATTTTGTATATTTAATTTATTTATTTTTGTTTATTATTTTATAAATTTATAAAAGTTTTTATACACTTAAATATATTTTTATTTTATTTTTCTGAAGTGATTTGTACACTTAATAAAATAGGAGTATCAATTAAATAGGTATGTATTTAGGTATTATAACTAGGTGCAGTATATACAGGTATTTTATTTTGTATTTTATTTAAGTTTTTATTCTGATTTTAATGTACAAATATATTATAAGTAATATTTACACAATTATAAAAATATGAAATTATATAAATAATGAATAAATAATAAAATAAATATTCTAATTTGTACAAGCATACAAGTAGGGTCCAAAACTCAACTTTCAAACCGTAACTCCAAAAAATACGAAATACCTCCATTAGCTTATGAAAAATTATATACAATTAAAGGTGAGTTTGGTACATTTCGAGTTTTTATTTGCAAGATACAGGTCTGGAATGTTGGGATTATGGAATCTTATTCAGATCACATCTTTTTATCTGTACATTATTTTTGTATGAAATCAATTTTGTATTTTTCTTTATTTAATTATCTACAACTTTCATGGACGAAGCTTCTTTGTTTTATGTATAAAAAGTTGAACCAAAAATAGGCCCCCAAAATGAATAAAGAATGAATTGAATAAAAGGTATTTTTATCGTATTTTGTCCCTTATCTCCCCCTACTTTATTCCTTGTCGATCTATTCATCGAGATGTCTAGGTCTCGGGGTTTCGTGTCATAAAATATTTACAATATTTTATTCTTTTTATTTTCTTTTATTTATTCTATAATTTTGGCTTTAAAAACCGCATTTTGTACACTACTTACATGCACATACAAGGATGCTAAAATGCTGTAATTAATAGTATTTATACACATTTGCCAGGGTTTTCGATGGCAAAATGATAGAATAAAGATGATGAAATGTGGATTCATAAATATGGTGCAGACATAGAGAGGGATTTATCCCATGGAGATCGGAGATGCTCGAGCCAATCGCCTTGCAGTTTTTCTCCAGGATCTCTAACAAGCGAGATTCCTACTCCTTGGTCAATCGTAAATTGATAATGATCGGATATTTCTTCTCTTGTCCCGCAAGGAAGACGTATTTCAATGTTGTGGGTAAAGGTTTGAGCTAAGGTAAGGTGTGCTCATCAAGGAAGTCTGGCTCAATCGAATCTGGTTATGTGCTGGCAATCGTTGGATCTATCTGTGAAGTAACTGCCACCAACTCATTCAAGTCTGGAGTCGGATAGTCAAAATTATCCAAGAAATCGGCAAAAGCCACATCTGACTCATCATCATCATCCTCTGATTGTCCTAAAGAGGGAAGGACTAATAGGCCCAACTGGGCCTCTACGTCATCGAAGATGTAGGGGGATGCACTTTCTGCGCTGTACTCGTTCCTAAGGGTCTCGCAAACTGACTCATGCACAAGATCTTATCTGGAGGAGAGGGATTCATCGATGCTAGCTGGCATCTGTCTCCATGGTCCAACGATGTCTACATGAATGCAGTCTGCTTCGGACAAAGAGTGCTCGGTGCTGGATTCTGAATATGGCCTCTGCCACCTGGTCTGCTTCATCGCAAGTTCCTCATCTGAACGCATTCTTTATTGTGCAAGTAGTGGCTACTGACAGAACGTGCTTCTCAACACGGCTTTTGGTCTTCCTGCTGACCCTTGTAGGTGTACATCTCACCTTAAGGTACTTCTGGAATGCAGGTATCATGCCCACATACTTATCAAAAGGGATTGTGACCTTGATGTATTTATTGCAGAATTCTGCCATCTCAGGGTCATCTTTTCGTATTTTTTAGTTTTCTTCCTTCCGCTCGTAAGAGCTCGGGAGAAAGGGATTATTGATGCTAACTCAGATTCCGAAACTGAAAGGTCTTCATTGAAATGAGAAACTGAGTTCTTTACAGGACTCTGATACTGACTCGGACTCTGACTAAAAGGAAATTGTTGTTGTGAAACCGATGATGCATCTTCCGTGACTGTTGGGACATCCTCCTCATATGGAGGTGCGGGCTCCTCATCGGTTTCGCCGGACTCACTGCTGGTGCTATTCTCCTTCTTCTTTGAGGACTTGGAAGTCCTCTTCTTTTGTCAGTGGTGACGGTGGTGCTGCTCCTCTGCCCCCAAGTTCTCCTCGGGTAGAAGCTTGGCGACGTTTTCCTCCGATGCATGTGCCCGATCAGGTACGATCATGGTCCTTCCGCTCCTGAGGGACATATGATTAGCATTATCGTATGAAAGGATCTCATGTTCAGATAGAGAGTTATCTGAATAGTATACCTGATCTCTTGGTTGGTTCTGACCCTGATTCTGGCTATTTGGGTTGGCCTGAACCTGGGCAGGAATTGGGTCATTGACACTATTTGCTGATCTTGGGTGCGTGAAACGTGGTTCAGATCGGTTTGAATATCCAGGCAATCATTCTGTATCTGTTGAACCCTATCAGTCAGGGTCTGGATTGCTAAGGTGAAGGCTTTAATTCACTAGCGGCAGGGCCTGCTACTGCTGACTAGAGGACGAGTGTCTATATTGGCCCTACAGGCCATTCTGATACTGTTGCTACTAGGCAAGTGGTGAAGGGCCCTGTTGGCTGTGTGCTGTTGCTGGTGCTGCTGAGATTGATACCCTTGTTCGGGCTGGGACTGTACAAAGCGTGGTGAGGAGACGGAGCTGGTTTCCTGGTAAGCTAGGGAAGGTAGGTGAGGCCGACCATTCCCTATCCCCGACTGTCTACCGACAGGGTCATGGCTGTACCACAACCCGTTGATCTTGAACACCGACGGAGGTTCCTCGTAGACTGTCTCCACTTGTGGGGGTGCATGCTGCTCATGCTGAGTGTACTGTTGCTCCTCCACCCAGCTAACTTGAGGCCCTTGTACCTACTCCTGTACAAGATGGACTCGATGTACAGGTACAGGTGGTACAAAAGGGGCAGGTAACCGTAGCTTGGCTACCTTCTCAGTCAATTCCTCCACCCTTTTCGGCAATTGCAAAAGTGCCTCAAGGTCAGTGACCCTATTGTGAATTTGCTCGACCATAGTTAACTTGTCAGCTACTATCCCCATGCTGGGGATGAGGTCATCTGTCAGATCTGCTACAGTCCTCCTAGTTATCTCATTAGATAGGCTTGAGGCAGACAACTGATAGGCCATGGTGGCCTGAGATCTGCATGTTTCCACTATCTGCTCCAGAATTTTCCATACGACATTTTCATTCTTATTCACATAGATTCCTCCACATGCGGCACCCATTAACCCCTGCATCCCCGGGGTCATGCCACAGAACAAGGTCTGTACCAAGATCGCTTTTGTAATGCCATGGCAGGGGCATTTCTGAACTAAGTCATTGAAATCTATCCCAGGCTTCATGGAATGGTTCATTGGGTCCCTGGGTAAAATTCGCGATCTTGGTTCTCATCTGGTAATCCTACTGAGTGGGTAGAACTTCTTCAAGAATAAATCCTTTAACTGCATCCAGGTCGTACATCTCACCTCGAGATTTTTCAGCAAATGAGAAGCCTTATCGCCTAAGGAAAATGGGGTAGCCTTCAGCCTGATGTAATCTTGCCCAACCCTAGGGTGACTAAAGTTGTTGCAAACCAGCTCGAAGTCTCTAAGGAAGGCATATGGTTCCTCGTTGGCATTCCCATTGAACTTCGGTAGCAGACTCAAAAAATGAGGCTTCATGTCGAACGCTTCAGGGGGAACCACAGGTACTAACCAGCTATGCATCTCATTTTCTGTTGGGTTGTAGGCATCTACCATGGGTCAGTCAATTCCACCCGCCGTGATTACCTATCCCATCCTCGCCGCCAGATCCGCATTCTGTTGTTCGGCTGCGGCTAAGCGGGCAAGGATTTGCTGTATCGGGTCATCTCTATGTTCCTCTTCCTCTGGGGGTCTCTTAGGAGGCATCTTGGTCTCTGGTTCATCCTCTTCATCTGGGTAAATAAGATGGTCTAGATTAGAGGATGTATCAATGAAGACATTCTTACAGAGGCGATGGTCTTCCTCGGTGAGATCAGAGGAGAGAAAAGGGTTGGTTTGAGGGTAACCACCTTGAGAGTGATGGATTCCGAACTCAAGAGGGTCATGAACTAGGGTTCGCCCAAGTTGCGCTTTGTCTAATGAAGATGAACTTTGTGAGGGGCTCAAGGAAAGATTTACGAATCGGGAGTAGATATCCCTACAGTCAGTCATCTTGGATGGCGAGAATAAGAATCGAGAGTAAGAGTGTAAGATAGGATTTTAATCCTACCGGAAGCAAGCAAATGAATCCAAACCCTAATTTTCACACTCAACACGGTGAAGGACTCGAAACCGATTCCGATTAGTCTGGTTGATTATTAAGTGTGAATTTTCAAGCAAGTAGCAAAGGTTACGTGGCCTATAGGGAAGTCAGCTCAAAGCCGGATGCGTCTTCCCTGTTTAACCTGTCGCCTAAGATACCGACGTCCTTCCTCTCTTTGCTCCTATCCCAAGCAGATGAGTTCAAAGACCTGCCCCTATCTACTTGTGAACAGGCGGAGGCTGACAAGGCTGGGACTTCACCCCGAAGGGTTACTAGCAACTTGTCATGGAGCACTGCTGGTTCACCCCTATCTACTTGCGAACATGAGGAGGTTACTTGGTGCTAGTCAGTGAACCTGAAAGAATTCAGCTTGTGATATTTGCTAGGATCGGGGTACGCGATATGGAAGGCGGGGATTTTGGCTCTTCCTTAGGGTGTGCACACACACTCTAGTACCCTCACTCAGCCTGCAATCAAGGTCGGGGTTAATCTCCCGCAAACAGAATTTCTGATTTTATTGATTTTTTTGGGTAAATTTTGTTTAGCAGTCTCGGTTTTAAGTTAGGTGATCACTTGATTAGTCCAACCACAAAGCACGCCTATCGTCTAGTCTCAATTCCCTTTAGACCTAAGTTTGAAAACCAAGGGGGAAGGAGTCGAAAAAAGTAGATGCACGATAAAAATAATGATGAATGCCAAGTAGAGAAGACTTACATTGATCCTTTCGCTTTTTATGCGGGATGCAAGACAGAATTGAAAAAATTTTACTATATATGAATGCAAGCGATGAAAAGCCGCTCCTAGACAGACAGTTCTATTAACGAGTGAAGCACATATTCAATTTGGCCAAGATATGCGGTCTAAGTGCATCTTTTAAGTGAGAAGTGTGGTCCTAAAATTTTACGAGCACAAACAGTTCCCAAAGTAGCTCTAAGAGCTGCAAGTGCAGGTCCTATTCTACGTAAAGCAATCCACACAGCACACGGGGACACATTTTTTTCACTATACTTACACGTGCGCTAACCCAAACGGGAACCACTAGAAAAATGCAAAATGAAGATAAAAGAAGATTACAAGTCCTCACAACCACTCAAAGTATTTAAATGCAAGTTCCTCAGCTCGTATGGCGAAGCACCTTCGACTCCTCGTTTTCCTTGCACGAAAATAAATGGAGGTCAGATAAACGATGATACAAAATAGGCAAATGCAAATGATAGAAAAATATTCACAAGAAAAGCCGAGAATCAGACAATTTCAAGCCAAATTTAAAGTTAAATCAAGAACGTTGATCAAATGAAGTCCAAAATTAATGAAACTTGGCCAAAAGAAGATAAGCAATGAGACTAAGCTATTGCAATTTTTGGGATTTTTGGACTCTGGATGAATTAATTATGAATTAAATATGGATGTAGGGCAGATGTAGGATAGTTTTTGCAAAGTTAATTTCAATAAATACCAAAGCACATTATTTTCAGATACAAAAATTATCCTATATAGGTCTAAGTAAGAAGATTTCAGGAAAATTAATAAACCTAAAAGATGATGCACATTGGACCTATTAAAAATTAATTAGACAAACCACTATTTGATTTATTCAGGCATCGTGATGCGTGTAAATGCTATGATTTTTGGGCACAATGTAGAGCAAATTAAACTAAGTCTAATGTGATTTTATGGTTATTTTTGGACAATAAATAATTTAATAGTTGATTTAAAACACACACTGGGCGAAATATGTTAAATTCTACGGAAATAAAATTATTAAATTCCATGTATCTCACAAAAATATGACACATGTCACAACAGATAGAGCTCAAGTTAAACTATAACATGCAATATTTGGAATTTAAAGATCATGAGAAATGGACACCTAAATATGCATGCAAACACAGGGACCAAAATGCAAGACAGAGAATTAAAATTGCTTAAAGTAAAACGTGCATACATGGACTAAAGTGTAAATACCTATAATGTTGGGGGTATGGATGCAATTTTTTCACTGGATCACATGCTCCTCGCGTGACGTGCTTGGCAGGGACTGATTTGCAAATTTGGAAAGTTGTGGGGGCCTCGATGCAATTTACCCAGCCCGCACGTGAGATACACGTGAGATGCTAGGCTTGGGAGGCGTAAGAGGCTCGGGAGGCTATGGAGGTTCAGACTACTTTGATTGTTGCTTCGATTGCTCCGAGCCTAGGCTCGGAGAAGAGGCTCGGAGGCTCCACGTGGCGAGTATTGGGCTGTTAGATCTTGAGAGAGATCCTACGGCGTCGGAAGCTATGGTCGGAGATGGACTTGCACCGAAGTGGTAACCGTCGGTGAACGTTATTACGCCATGTCCGGCGAAGCTATGGTCAGAGATGGAAGTCAATGGGTCATCGGGCGAACAAAGAGTTGCGCGAAGATCAAAGCTTTAGAGCGAAGCTCGGTGGATGGTTGGGTGAGAGAGGAATCAACCGGAGGAGGTGGAGAAATTAAGAGAAAAACAAGAGGAACGAAGAAGAAGATCGGAGGAAGAATGGATGAAGCTACCTGGGGTTGGAGGCTCGCTGAAGTGGCTCTGATCGTTGTTCGAGGGACGGTAGAGGGCCCGAGCTCAAGCAGCTTGTCGGAGGAGTTGTGGCATGGCGGGGATACGTCGTGGATCTCGTCGGAGGTGGAGTCCTGTCGTCGCCCGCTTACACTCTCAATTGATGTCACCAAAGGGTAGCTCAGAGCTCTAGGCTGCCTCTCGATATGGCGGATGGGGTGGAAGTCGGCCGGAGGTGGAGTATTTATAGGGAAGAGATGGAGGTGCAGGTGATGGAGGGGGTGATGTGCGTGGAATTTGTGGAGCAAGGGAGAGGGCATCATGGGGATCATGGATGTAGACGAGGAAGGTGGAGGTCAGGGTTACGTCGTGGTGGTGTTGATGGGTGGAGAAGATGGGTGGAGAAGATGGCTGGAGTGGCGCCGAAAATATGAAGGGTGCAGAGGCGTCGCGAGGTGGGGCGATGTGGGCGAGGCTCTTTCAGAGGTATACGACGACCTCTGGACCGTTGGATCTCATGATCCAACGGCTAAAAGAGGAGCGCAAGAGAAGGGCCAGGATTAGATCCGTGGGTCGAGATTGAAGGACGCTGAGCATGGCACATGGCGGGTGGAGCGTCGAGCGCCAACGGACGGTGTAGATTGAATCTGGATTGGGGATTAAACGTCTGGAATCACGGCGGAGATGAATGGCTGAGATGGAAGCGTCTTGGGAAAGATCCAATGGTGGAGATGTAGCCATGTAGTGCTCTGAGATTAAGGCGCTGGCGAACGACGTGGATGGAATCTTGGCTGATGATCCAAGGGTCACGATTTAGGAGGGAGTGAACGGCGTAGATGGTATCATCGGGGCTATGATCGGGTGGTTGAGGGAGGTGACTCGTGTTCAAAGGAGGTAGAGGCGGTGGTGATCGGCCCAGATTTGATCTGGGCCTCGATCGAACGGTCGAGATGGTTTGCGAAATGGATGGCGAGGATTTGGACGGAGAGTGCGCCATCGGACGGTTGAGAATAAGAGGCGCATGGCGCGTTCTGAGTAGGGCCGCGTGGCGCAACCAAAGGGCGCCACGTGGCCCAATCTGAGTGGTTGAGGAAGAATATGAAATAAGAGGGAGAAAATGGCCGAATTTGAAAAAACTCAGAACATGAAAGTTGTAGATCTCGATGAGGTCTACAAGTTTCATGTTGACTAAAAATGGAAATTAGGTCGAATAAAGTAACAAAATAAAAGGATACAAATATACATACATATAGTATACAATGGAGGCCCAGAACCTAAGTTTTGCATACGAGTTCCTGTTTAAATGAAATGGATCTCATTTTGAAGGTTTCTGAGTGTATATTAATTTGAAAGTAGGTAGACCTAGATCGGAGGCTGTATGAGAGAGATATGTGCATTCTAAGGTCCATGGTCTCCAACTTGGTTTGGGGTTTTATTTGTCAATTTTACAAGTTAGCATTTTTTTGGTATTTTTCTTGTATTATTGTTAGTAATATATACAGTATAGAGTAAAAATATGAGTTGTAGGGTTATTGTAAAATAGGTACAGATAGGTGATTTTTATTGATGAATTTGGCTTCTTATTTCATGCAAATGAAAATGCTAAAATGCAAATGTTATCAATGCATGCATGAATGCTAATTATGCAATATTGGTAGAAATATGTTCCTAATTACTTGGGAACAAGGCTATATTTTCAACTTTAAGAGTGATGAATCACATATTCATCACACAAGTTGGCCCTCCTGTACAAAAAATGGAGAGCGGTGTGAGAGCACCTTGCAAGCACATGTGCTCACCCAACCTGGAGAGCTGAAAAATACATACATGTTCGACAGGGTTTAGACACCCCCGTCGAACCTGTAAAACCTACCAATAAACCAGTGTAGGTGCTTGTTAGAGTTGAGAAATGCACCTATAAAATACCCAGTAGCTGACATCCTCTTATACATGCACCACTAACTTGTACGTATCAAACTTACATAATATCCATGAACATACTTACAAACTAAAAAAATAAGTTCATATAAATATGCAATATATGTAAATGCATAACTAGTAGATGCTTTAAAGGTTCTACATCTGAAATAATCTACAAGTACAACTTGATCTAATATCAAGTTTTTAAAAATTGAAAGACTTGCTTGGAATTCAACAACTACACAAAATGGAAAATAAAAAATCATTTCTTCTTCGATCTAAAGATTTTTAAAATCAAATTCTGTTTTGATTTCCTTTTCTCCTTCTCCTTAAACTTTGCATACATGCGTGCCTCTTCTTCCGAGTCAATCTCCTCCTCCTCGTCATTTGATCCAATCTCCTCATATTGAGATGCACGCCCTTGTGACCTATATTAAGGAAAATATGTATAAGATATGCATATGAAGATAGAGAACTATGAGATCGTTGTTCATTTTAAAGGAGAATACTAACATGTACGTTGTGAAATCTTCTCGGAGCTTCGTCACCTGCTTCACCATCACTATCTAGGACTTCATCTACGGAGATGGTTGTGATGAGTGTGGTTGTGAATATGTATACGACGGCTGACCATAAGAAGAATACGATTGACGATACTCCTCTACATAGTATGGAGGAAGACCATCAAGTGTATACTTTCGATTCGCCACAAAATCCCTCTCGTCCAACACCTATTAAAATTATCATTGTGTACTATGTGGATATATTTAAAAATTGAATAAATAAATTAATATTTTTCTATACATATTTCCGAATGGCATTATTAAATGGTGGTTGTTCTCGAGCAGTAGTCCCAACCCCTTTTTCTGCAGATAGTGCCAAATAGTGATGTTGAAATATAAGTTGAAAAAATATAAGAATTATTTGGAATATATTGATTAAAAATATAAAGACTAACCAACAATTCTCTTGCTTCAGGAGTGGACCATTGGGGCGCTCCCTCTTTCCCACTCAAGTCGACCTAGACCACCACTTCTGAAACGAGAGTTTGCTTTCCAACATAGTTGTCTGGAAAAATAAAGATTAGTAATAAAAACAAAATAGAATTATATTAAATTAGTGTTTAAAATACTTTTTAAAAGATATTACCAGCTCAGGTCTAATCTGATTGTGGCTTTTGGAGTCACTGGTCGATCTAATCTTCTGTTTTTAATAGTTTACCCTTCCTGTCGTCGACCTCCTTCCAAATTTAGAATCTATAATGACTACATCACAAAAACCCACCCAGCTGCAAAAAAATTAAATGAATACATTTTTTATAAAAAAATACATTTTAGACTATGATGATAAGACAATACCTTGTCCTCTTCATACCATGACGCTGGAAACCTCTTTATCTCCTCAAAATCCATTTCCTTGCATCTCGTTTTTTGCATGAGAGCCTCTCCTTGACTTCAAAAATGTATCACTCATCCTCTTATCTATGAAACAAAAAAAAACTCGACGGTAAGCCTCCTTCCCCAAATTAGGAACAAAACAATACCTATTCTATTTTAAAAATAAATAAATAAATGAGTTGCAACAATTTTCAAATGATTTGAATAAGTATTCTTTGTATTCTTACCAGGAAAATCTCTAACGATTTCTCCTGCTCGGCAACAGGGATGCGATAACATAGAAATTACGTGTTACTCAAATGTGTCTTGATAATGTTGGTTATCTCCTTTGCAACCATGTTGCTATTCAAAAAATCCCTACAATTTTTTTGTAAATTTTAGAGAGTATATATATGAAAGTTAATATTAGAAAATATAAAAAAACTATCTCCTATCTACAGTAAGCTCCAACAAATGGAATGACTCTGAAGTATGCCTACCTCCACTGGGTAAAGGCATGTAGGTGCTCAGACGTTTAGAAGACGGAGAATCAGAATCCATCAATGTAAGTGCAGGTAGACATGCATCATGAGCCACTAAGGAGGATGGCTCTTCATAAAATTGATGAGGAGGATAACCTAGAGATTGGTAGTAGGCTATGACTCATCGAATCTCTTCAGGAAGTGAATCTAAATCAAAATGCGGGTTAGATTACCTACTGGAAGAAGATGAGTCTGAGGAGGTTGGACGAGTGGATCGTTGATATCAATGAGAGCCGCCACGCTCGAAACATGCCATTGCTATAATGACAATATAATAGTTAATTATACCTTTATCAATGAATTTTTCTTAACTATCCATAACTTGTAGTTAATCTTCATCATTTGATTCAGATTATTTATAATATGTTTCATTAGTCGCGGAGTTGTTTGAATCATCATTTGTAACTTCTACATCATCTAAGAGGTCAGCAGATACAACCTCATTATCCACCAATCGAATTGATTCAATGATGAGGACTTCATATGCTATATTTATTTGCTCATGAGTAGGAGTAAAAGCTTCATCTACATCATCTTCTATAGGAGTATTTTCTTTATAAATATAACTTCATGAATTTATCTTGATAACACTGAAAGTTTCAATGTTCTTTCTCTTCTTTGAAACTTGATAAAGATAATAGACTTGGTTTACAGAGAAGCAAGAATGAATGGTTCAAATCTGCGTATATATTTTCTTTGTATAATGTCTATGATGTTATTCCTTCTATCGATCACTACCCCTTCATTTGGACCGCACCGGTTGCACAAAAAAATAATTACTTTGTTTAAGCATGAAAACTATATTATATTCCAATATCTCCTATAGGATTCCATAATAATCCAAATGATCTTCCTTGTAAAACATCCAAGGACCATCACTCGTAATTCTGAGTTGTTAAATTTCTACTAGAAATTATGGTATGAAATCGATAACCAATACTCCAACAACAATTATATGATCAGACCTTATAAAGTGGACCTTCTGAAAAATATATAAAATCTATGTATTGTAATCATTACCTTCCAACTCTTTTGTTCGATTCTTTAACCACTATGGAAATTCATTCCTATATCTGCTCGCAACTTTGTCGTTTCTATATGTCGGATTTTCTTCAATAATTTCCTTTTAAATTCTCTAAAATGAGTACAAAACCATTACAAGATAAGGAGAATGAAATTTTCATTTGTTTGAAAAAAATAATAAAGATGCGTACTCAACGTATGGTGTTATTTCTGCACAATTATCTAGTACATAAACTCAATGGCATCTTTCTCCTATTTCGATAATAAACACTTTCTAGCCTTTCCAATAAGTTACATTAACTAAAGAAAATCACTGATACGAGGTTCTTCATCAGAGCAAATTGTCTCATTCCTCCTTAATCTGTTGTGGATAATCTCCACATCTTTAGGGAAATACCTCGCACAAAATGTTATTACTTCCTCGTAAATATACTGAGAACTGCTAGATCCTTAGACTCTACTTTGTTTCAGACCTTTCTTTCAGGAAGAACGTGAACCTACATAAAATGAAATATATTTTTAATCATAAAATATTAGAATAAAAGTAAATATTTATCTTAAAACAATACCTTTCAATTTGATACATCCACCGATATTTTACGGACCCACCAACTTTTGCCTCGTATGGAAGATGAACCATCAGATGCTACAATAAATCAAAAGGTGGAAATATTTTCTCCAAATTATACATAATCAAATGAATATTTTTTCAATATATTCCATCTTCTTCTGGTAAACGTGTGATGAACATAGAATGTAGAAAAATATACCAACATCTCATCGAACATCGATGATATTTTTCGGTAATAGTCCTTTGAACATTAATGGTAGCAGACTTTCCATGAATACATAACAATCATGACTCTTCATTCCTTTATATGAAAAGTTCTTTAAATCGACCAACTTTGATAAAGTCGATACATATCCATCTGAAAATTTCAATTACTTGTCCATTCGCAGATACATTTCACTTGATTTCTGTCCAATGTGTGCTTCGCTTTAGGAATTACGATCATTCCATTATCAAGATCCCTAATATATAACTCCGACAGATTGCAAGAGAGAAGATGAGCGGCGGTGAGGGAAAGGTCGGGGGCGACAGTGAGGGAACACCATGGGTGCTTGTTCTTTCAAAGCAGCGGGAAGTGAAGCTCCGTAGAACCCGGTGGATAACAGAGGAGAGGGATCCCACTGATGGACATCATTAGGGACAGAAAGGGAAGCCATTTAGACGTGGTTGATTTTGGTGCAGATTTCTTAGACATTGGGCATCATCTTGTCATGAGCACATGCGATGCTTCCGCTACCATGGCTTTGCACACAACACGCGGGTGTGCCCCTGGGAAGGTGCAAAGGAGGGGATTCGGGAGGGAGAGTTACTCATCGGCAAGAGAGGTTGTTTCCAGTCCTTATTCCTTGGCACATATGATGTGGGTGCAACAACGGACGGGAGATTCGGTGGGGACATCGCATTGCTGAGTCTGTGGCGGGTTAGAGCACGAGGTCTTGCGGAACATGAAACGAAGGCATTGTTGTGGCTTAGCGAGAACAGGAAGGCTCTCCTTCAGTGGTGTGTGCATGGTTTCTTTGATGGTCGTATAGATTTTCGGATGCTAAACTCGGTACGCGTGTGGTGAATACCCCTTGTCTGGAGAAGGCTAGATCATATTTGGGAAATTTTTGCAACGGTGGTGATGGTTGTCGCGATCGTGTCAGATGGCAGTGAAGTAGGGAAGGAAGCAAATTTGGTAGTCTGAGTGTAGTGGTTTAGACTTTTGGTGCTAGGTTGGAGGAGGTTGCGTTACCATGGAGAGATACTGGACGTCGAAGTAGCAAACGATCAAGTCTGGTTTCTTTCACGAGGCGGTGGAGACGCATAAGGTCGGTCGTCACGATTCGTGGTTGGAGGTGGTGAAGGGTCGGGTGATGAAGCGACCGACCAATGAGGGACCAGTTCAGAGCACTACGACGTTTCATGGCATTACAAAACCACCGCCTCGATTCTCGTGAGACATACAAGGCCTTTCGTTTCAAAATTGCAGACCGGAATCAACAAGGGCATTTGATTGTCGAAGGGGTTGTCAATGGAAAGGTGCTTCTTGTGGCTCTGTAGTTCGATATGGGTTTGAAGGGGGCGGGCATTGATGGATCTCTTGGTTGCAGGGTTGGGCAGGGTTGGGTTGGGCAGGGGTACCCCTGTGAATAGTAAACTGTGAGGAGGATTGTGCTGTTTGGTTGGAGGCTTGGGAAGGGTTGGGTTGGCCCAACCCTTCCCAACCCTGCAACCAAACAGGCCCTTAGCGGGGGTCGGGGGTGGAGGTGGCTCCCATATCGAACCTAGGACCTGACTCGGATGTTGGATTGATTGGTGAGGGGCAAACATCTGACGACCTCTTTGCAAATTGGGAGTTGCGACATGTGCCTCCGCATGTTAGCGATCATGGGAATTTGGAATACAGTCATTCGGTGCCAGGTGAACGTGCAGTTCTGGAGATGACTAAGGTGGTCAGTGTCTAGGCCTCAGAGGCAAAACCAATGGGAGAGGGGAAGCTCTTGGTGGAGTTGGTGGGCTGAAGGGAAAGCAACTGAAGGGATGGGGGAATCATCTCTGATCATGAGGGGGGGGGGAGATTCCCAAAGGATCCTTGGTGGAGATAAGGATCAGGAGAATGACACGGAGGGGTTGGCATAGAAGGGCTGACAGAGGTGGATCCAGAGGGGTTGGCCGAGGGTTTGACGGAGGGGGTGGAGATTTTTGGCTCGGACTTTTGTGACTTGCGGGCTTTGGTTCGGAAACTAGGAGAGATCGACAGCTCGGAGATTCAGAGGGCTCGGAGGCTCAGAGGGAGTGGAGGTTGGCAAAGTTTGGCTAGGAGGCTCGGGGGGGCTTGGCGGAGGGGGTGGTGGAGGGTTGGACTGAGTTTGGCTCAGAGGGGTCGATGGAGCCCTCATCACAGTCGAGTCTAGAGTAGGGGGTGGTGGCTAGAAGTGAACGTGCCTTTGGAATGCAGTTTGAAGGGGAGGCTTCTCGAGCGGACGGTGGTCCAAGATACAGAGTCTACAGTGAGAAGGGGTTGGGCTTAAGCTGGTTAGAGAAAGGCGAAGGGCGGAGATCTTGGATAAGGTGGAGCGGCAGGCACTTTCGTCTTAGCCATAGACAATGATCGTTTCACCCCGGAGAAGGGTGAACCGCTTTAGCCTTTTATATCAAGGATTTGCCGAATGTTTGGGGGTCGTCCAACCACATTCCCTTAGGAAGAATTCAGTTGTTGCTAAATGAAGTTGCTGTCGTAGAATGTAAGGGGTCTTGGCAGACGCGAAAAGCACATGGGGGTACCCTTCTAAGTTCAAGTGCAACCGGCTCAAGAAGAGGGGGAAGAAGTATAGACTTTTGGAAGCTCAGCCAGTGTAGCTAAGTCTCCCGCTGCAAGCTTCATGAGATGTAACATGGATACCATAAGCTTTTGTTTTATTTGACTATATACACTCCGGTGGGGTTATTAAATTTTCAATCCGACCCACCACTTTTTTGGAGTTCTTTTTGCATTTTGCAAAAAAAAAAATTTTCAAGTGCTTCTATACAACATATCTACATGGTGCAGCATATATACAAGAAATTTTCCTCTTGAGCCAGTAGACTATCCCTCTTTTGAAGCTTTATTGTAACCCACGGCTTCTGTCTTTAGCCTTCATCACCACTAGACCAAGTTGAGACGCACTTCCTTCACTAGAAGAAGAAGAGAGGTTCCGCCTAGAAGTACTACCCTCATATGCTACCCCAAGCCAAAGGAAACTGCCTCCTCACCACCTCACTCGTGGAGAGCCATGTGTAAAGTGCTGGTGCAAGTCAAGCCATTGTCTCTAAGAGTCATGCGTGTGTTGTTAAGTGCTCTACTTAGGCTCATCAAGATGACATATGCTCATAGCCTAGTGGACTCAAAGAATTAAGTCCTTATGGACCTGAAAAGCCTTAACCCTAAGCCTTATAAGGTTCCTCTTAGAGTTAGGTGGATTAAGATCTTATTCAAGCTCCATTTCTCAATTTAATTCCAGGCTTAGTTTAAATGTCAACTCTCATCCAGGAAAAACTATATACATATATATACAAAGATGCTATTTACAAATATTTACAATCGTGCAAAATTTTTTGAAAAATGTTTTGAAATCATGAATGGATGGATGCATGAAGTGCAAGTTTTGCAAAGTATTTACAAACATTTACACAATATTTTTGCAAACTTTTGATTATCAAAACATTTTGGAAAAATTTTGTACTATATACATAGTTTTGATAAGAAAATATTTACACAAACTTTACACAAAAGATTTTTGAAAACATTTTTACAAGAATAATTTTGTACACTAGCTATGTATGTGCAAGAAAATGATTATGTACAGGAAAATTTTTTAATTTTTGTGATTTTTAAGGTTTTTAGCCAATTTATTTATTAACACACTCACACAAAGTACGAGTTATGGCTAAAGTATATATGAAATATATACACACCCCCCTATACTTAGCTCGAACGATGTCCTCAGAGTGATCAATAGCGATAAAGAAGACATAACTCGTCCTTAGTAAAAGGGAAGTGAAAAGGAATGGCTAAGTACAGAAATGAATAAATGAATAGAATGAGAGGGACTCGGTGGTTTCCCCCTATACTTAGGATTAACTAATCCTAAGTATAGCAAGCTGTACATGAAGGGAAATCCGAGTGAAGAAGATACAGAGTCTGCCCCCCTATACTTAGGGTAAAATATCCCTAAGTGTAGGTAGCAAAACAGGAGCAGAAAGAATGAAAAGAATACCCGCAGGTCCTGCATCCCCCCTATACATAGGGTAAAGTACACCCTAAGTATAGCATAATCATAAGATGAGAAAAGGGATGTGGGACTAAAGAATAGAATGATATGGACAACTGGATCTATACAAATCGTAAGAACAGTGATAATCAGGCGTGAGATGCAAAAGATGTGAGTCAAGAGACCACATCTCACGCAAAATGAATAGGGGCAACATCAACGACCCGCGGCTCATGATCTAGAAATGGCTTGAACCGCTGACCGTTCACTCGAAAGGTACTCTCAGAAGACAACTCGGATATATCAATGCTACCGTTGTCGTGTACCTTTCTGACCAAGTAGGGTCCCTTCCATTTGCTCTGCAGCTTCCCTGGAAACAAACGAAGCCTCGCATCAAACAGCCATACTCTCTGTCCAATCTCAAAATGCTTGTGGCTAATATGAGAATCATGCCACTCCTTCACTCTCTCCTTATACTGTAGGCTGTTTGAGAAAGCTGTATCTCTAAGCTCCTCCAGGGCAGCTAACTCTGCCCTCCTCTGGTCTCCTACACCATCTGGATCCATAAGAATATCTGTAACTTCCCAAAGTGACTTGTGCCTCAGCTCAACAGGTAAATGGCACGGCTTGCCATATACGAGGCGAAAGGGAGATGTGCCCAATGGTGTCTTGAAAGAAGTCCTATATGCCCACAAGACCGAGTCCAAAAGCTGTGACCAATCCTTTCGGTCAGGGCGGACGACTTTCTGCAAAATAGTCTTGATCTCCTTGTTCGAGACCTCGGCTAGACCATTCGTCTGTGGATGGTAAGGTGTAGCAACACGATGGTCTATACTGAACTCGCTAGCAAGGGCCTTCACCTGGTCGTTGATGAAATGAGACCCCCCATCAGAAATCAGAACTCGTGGAACCCCGAACCGCGTGATGATGTGCTTCCTCAAAAATCTGCAAACTGTCCTCGCATCAGCGGCTCGGGCGGGGATGGCCTCAACCCAACGACTAACATAATCAACGGCCAACAGAATGTACTCAAATCCCTGACTCTTAGGGAATGGACCCATGAAATCGATGCCCCATGCGTCACAAACCTCACAGAAATGAATGGGCTGCATCGGCATCATATCACGTTGTCCACAAGTGCCCATCCTCTGACAGTCAGTACACCTCTTCACGAACTCATCAGAGTCCTTGAAGAGGGTAGGCCACCACAAGCCAGATTGGAGCACTTTCTGTGTCGTTCCCCTCCCAGAATGATGTCCTCCTACCTCAAGCTTGTGGCAGTAAGTGAGGACGCTATGGTGTTCCTCCTGAGGAATGCACCGACGCCAGACGCTATCCCCTCCTTCGTGGTAAAGGATGGGATCCTCCTCAGTGGTAGGACTTGGCCTTCGCAAGGAAGGTCTCAAGCCTCTACCTGGGCCAATCTTGTGGGACTTTCCCAGCAACGAGAAAGTTCACAATATCGGCATACCACGGGAGTGAGGCGATAGCAAGGATCGCCTCATCTGGGAAGGTATCTCGAATGGGATCAATCTGCTCAGACTCCTCAGGCTGCTCTAAACGGGAGAGGTGATCCGCCACCACATTCTTGACTCCAGGCTTATCCTTAATCTCAATGTCGAACTCCTGGAGTAGAAGGATCCATCTAGTCAGTCTGGCCTTGGCATCCTTCTTTGCCATGAGGTACCTGATGGCGGTGTGATCTGTGTACAAAGTCACTCTAGATCCAATGATATAAGATCGAAACTTATCTAGGGCGAACACTACGGCTAGCATCTCCTTCTCTGTGACCGTGTAATTCCGCTGGACGGAATCCAATGTGCAGCTAGTGTAGTGGATAGCAAACGGGACTCCATCCCTCCTCTGTCCCAGCACTGCCCCTACGGTAAAATCGGAGGCATCCGTCATGATCTCGAATGGGAGAGACCAATCAGGCGGCTGGAGGATAGGAGCCTCAATCACACACTGCTGGAGAGTCGCAAAGGACGAAAGACACTTGTCATCGACAAGGAACTCGGTGTCTTTCGTCAAGAGGTCAGTCAACGGCCGGGCAATCCTGCTGAAATCCTGAATGAATCTCCTATAAAATCCAACGTGCCCCAGGAATGACCATAGCTGCCTCAAATTGGACGGTGGTGCAAGCTTTCTAATGACATCAACCTTGGACGGATCAACCTCCATGCCCCTGTTGGAGATGATGTGGCCAAGCACCGTCCTTTGAGTCACCATGAAGTGACTCTTCTCCCAAGATAGAACCAAATGGTACTCAATACATCGCTGGAGTACTCGGTCTAGGCAGTCAAGACAGGAGTCGAATCCATCACCGTAGACCGAGAAATCGTCCATGAAGACCTCCAAACACTCCCCTACCATGTCCGAAAAGATCGACAGCATGCACCTCTGAAAAGTCGCAGGGGCATTGCATAGCCCAAATGGCATGCGTCGAAAGGCATATGTACCAAAGGGACAGGTAAAGGTGGTCTTCTCCTGATCCTCAGGAGCGATGGCCACCTGGTTGTAGCCCGAATACCCATCCAGGAAGCAATAATGGCTCTTCCCTGCTAGTCTCTCAATAATCTGGTCAATAAAAGGCATGGGGAAATGGTCCTTCTTGGTGGCCTGGTTGAGTCTCCTGTAGTCAACACAGACCCTCCAAGAGGTGGGTACTCGTGTAGCAATCTCCTCTCCCGACTCACTGATCACAGTCGTGATGCCCGTCTTCTTGGGCACCACATGCAAGGGGATGACCCACTTGGAGTCGGAAATGGGATAAATGAAATCTGCGCTCCACCATTTTGATATTTCCTTCATCACAACCTCTCTCAGGTTGGGGTTCAGTCACCGCTGGAACTTACACGACGGCTTCGCCCCCTCCTCGAGATAAATATGGTGGGAGCACACTGATGGACTAATCCCATGGAGATCTGCTACGCTCCATCCAATTGCCTTGCGGTTCTTTTCAAGAACCCCCATCAAACGGGATTCTTGCTCTCCAGTCAGATCGACGGAGATGATGACTGGGTACATCTCAGGTTCGCCCGCAAGGAACCGATACTTCAGCGAAGTAGGGAGCGGCTTCAGCTCTGGACAGCTGGGTGCTGGCAAGTCTGGCCTCGAAAGAAGGTGCGTGAATGCTGCTAAATCTGCCAAATCTGCCTGGGAGAAAGAATACGAGCTCTCGCAAACTGGATCTGGAGGAGGTTGCTCAATTGTGCTGTCTCTGATCTGCTCTGCCTCTACCTCCTCATCATCTGTAGGCTCAGGTGGACTCAGGTCTGGCATCTGGTCATCACAATCAACCCAATCAGACTCTGAATCCGAGGGATCTGCATCAAACAAGGTGGCATCAATACCACCGTCACGCAAGGTGGCCTCAGTACCACCATCACTAGAAACCGTGTCGCGATCGAGAACCGGCTCTGCTGCCTCTGTCGTATCCTGGACCAGGGTTGTGCTCTCCAAGCTCTCCTCTGCTGTCATCTCTGCATCAGTGGTGTCTGGAAATGAGAGGATGGCCTGTGCGGAAAGGTCTGCCCATGCTGCCTCATCATCTGTGATCACAAAATCACAGTCCTGGTGGATGTCTAACCCGGCATCTGTCAGCTGCTCTGTATTTGTGCTAGTCTCTGAGCATGCCCTCTCTCTGGCTCTGTAGTCCTCGACCGTCTCTATCTGTACACTCTCGCCCTCGACGCGAAAGTATACCTTCCCGCTATCATGATCAGTCACCGCCTTGGCTGTGGCCAAGAACGGACGACCAAGGATGATGGGGGTATCGGCCACTGAATCAGGTATCTCCATGTCCAACACTACGAAGTCCACGGGGAATTTCAGGCCCTGAATTGTGATGATAACGTCTCGCAACAACCCCTTCGGCCTCTTGACAGATCGATAAGCAAACTGAAGGACTGTCCTGCTCTGTCTAAGAGTGCCCAACTCGAAGCGGTCGAGAAGGGCTGCCGGAAGGAGGTTGATCGACGATCTGTTATCCAATAGAGTCCGGTCGAACCACTGCTCACTAATCTGACATCTGACATACGGGGCCCCTGAATCTGGCCTCTTGGCCGGCAGACGGTTCTGGATCGCGAAGCACGTGGCTTTCGTCAGCACATGAATCTCTGAAGTGTGGCTCCTCCTCCTCCTCCTGACTGCGGTCCTGACTCTCAAGGATCGTTGGAGAAGGGGGATGTGCTGCAAAGCCTCCTCAAGGGTCAGTTGTATGTGAAATCTATCGATCATGCTCTGGCTGAACTCCTCCTGCTCTCTCTTTTTTGGGTCTTTTTCTCTTTTCTTCCCCTTCCCCATCTGAAGGGCTCTAGGGAAGGGGATCACAGGGTCCTTCTCAGATGAAGGACTAGGAAAAGGCCTAGACGGCTCGACGGCCGGATCCGCATATACATCAATCACCACAGTGGGACCAGACGAAACTAAACCTTTTCCTTTATTCAAAACAGTGTTCTGAGATACATCAGCATGAGGAAAAACAACTGCTCTCTCTACAAAAACACCGGTGGCCTCAGTACCACCACGGGCCGGCTCTGCTAGACGTCTCGCAGCCTCAGTACCGCGTGTTGGCTCGGCTACTCTGGTGGCGTCAGTACCACCTCCTCGAACTGGCAAGGCGGCGGCCTCAGTACCGTCGGTGGAATCAGCATCCTTGGTGGCATCAGTACCACCGTCATCATCATGTGCGGCCTCAGTACCGCTCTCCTCCTCCTCATCCGGTGCCCTGGGTGGATCCTCGAGTCGTCGCTCAGATGAGGCGCCGCCTGCTGGTGCTCTACCGCTCCTAAGTGTAACAAAATCAGCATCAAATAGATCCGCGGACATATCATCAAATGGATCACTAAGAGTGGCATGCTCAGTGGACACTACCTGCTCAGATTTCCTCTTCAGGCTGTTCGGATTTGGCTCTATCTGTGCAGGGATGGCGGCCTTCCCTCTCATCAGGTCCCGCATCTCCTGGCGGAACTCGTCCATCTCCCGTCTAAATGTAACCTGCTGGTCTGTGAGGAGGCGGGCTACGTCATCCAAGGTGGAGCTCTCATGGGGGCCCGACGGGTAGCCTCTCTAGTAATGAGGCTGTTGGAACTGGTGTTGCTGCTGCTGAGAGGGGTAGGAGGAAGGATGTTGCTGCTGGTGTGGCTGGTGAGCCTGCTGCTCACGTCTCCAAGACTGTCCCTGCTGCTGATAGGGACGAGGAACGAAGGATGACTGCTGCTGTGGCTGGTAGGCTGGGGGCTGCTGCTGCTGGTGATCTCTCTGCTGGCTATACTGCCCACCCTGACCGGATGACTGCTGCTGGGGCTGGGTACCTCCATTCCCCCACCTGAATCCGGGATGGTCTCGTCAGATCCCAGGCTGGGGGCGGTCATATCAAATCCCGTTGACATCCATCAACGGCTCTGCATCGTATGGGGCTGGCGGGAGTACTGCCAGAGGCTGATCCGGCTGGTATACCACCATCTGCATGTCTGGAGATGGTGGTGACTGGTAGGAGGGCTGCTGCGGCTGGTACGGCTCCGCCTGTACAAGGTGAACCTGTCTAGGCTGCTGAAAGGAGCTGGAGCGCTGGGACGAGCTGATGCTGCCGACGGTATCGCCTCGCGACTGAAGACGGGGCTGTGAAGCTGTCTGTGCCTACTGGAGACACATGAGCTGGGTCTTCATGTCGCTCAGAGTCTGTGCCATCTGCTCCATCTGCGTGATGCCCTGGCACTGCTTCTTCTCGATCAGCTCCATCCGGTCCAACTTCTCGCTGATAATACCCATATCCGCAGCGGACGACTCTGCCTGTGCTGCTGCAACTGCGGATGAACTGGATGGACCGGCGTCGACCGGTGCTATCCTCTGGTATTGCACGGGTCCTGGCTGCTGCTGGGGTCTGCCCTGAGTGTACAACCGGGTCTGGGACATCACCATATAATTTTCGGCCATCTCCTCGAAGATGGCCCAGACCTGGTCGTGATCCTTGGCGAAATAGGACCCGCCACAAGAAGCGTTCACCAAGCCCTGGAGCTCTGGTGTCAGCCCGCTGAAGAAGCTCTGTACAAGGTTCAGCTTCGAAATGTCGTGGTGCGGGCATCGGTCTGTGAGTCACGGAACCTCTCCCATGCCTCGTGGAATTGCTCGTTGGGGAGCATGGAGAAGTTGCTGATCAGGGCCCTCGCTGCATTGGTCTGCCCGAGTGGATAGTACGTGTTCAAGTACTCGGTGCGGAGCTGCTCCCAGGTGTAAACAAACTTCCCCAAATGCTTCAGCCAGGTGGCTGCTCTGTCTGCTAGGGAGAAGGGGAAGGCTATCATCCGAATCGTATCCTGGTCCACATGGCGGTCGTGGACAATACTGCATATCATCAAAAACTCCTGGAGGTGGAGATGGGGCTCCTCGGTGGCAAGTCCGTGGAAACGGGGGAGCATCTGCAGGGTGTTCGGGGGGAACTTGAAGTCCCCCACGATAGCAGGCACCACTACCCAATGATGCATCAGTGTAGATCCGGGGTTGTGCAACTCCCGCATCGGTCTCGGTGGACCTCCTGCCGCAGCGGCTGCCGCAGCGGCGGCGGCTGCTGCGGCTCGTGCCTCTGCATCTGGTCTGTCCTCAGGCTCGCTCTGATCTCTCTCTGCTCTGAGTCGCTCCAACTCTCTCCTCATCTCAATCATGAAAGCTCCCTGATCTCTCAACTGCTGCTGAACGGTCTCTAAAGAGGCAATCAGGGTGGAGTTGATCGCTCCCTGGTCCAGGACAAAATGTTGCTCTCCTCGTGGACCTCCGGGGTGATCCTCAGAACTACCGGCCATGGCGTCTGCAAAATCAAACGAGCCAAACTCAGGTGCTGTCAAATCTGTGAGTCTCTCCTCTGGTTCATATCTCTCAGAACCGAAAGAAAGGGGATCGAGGGGGAACAGGGCAGAATCATACTCGGGCTCGGAGAACTGGTCACGGCTCTCGCGGGCCAACCTAGATGACTGGGTAGACGTGCCCGAAAGCGGTGCAGCCAAAGGCTGCCTAAGAGAGCGTCTACCCATCATCGTGATCTGGTCGAGTAGTGCGGATGGGATCTGGAGAAACTATGATCAAAATGCAAACCCCTCTGTTCACCAACGCAACACGAGCTGAAGACCGTGAAGGCTCGGTCAAATTATCTTGTCAGTTTTTATTAGGTGAACAAACAATCTATCAGAGCGCTTACGTGACCTGTTAGGATACCCGATGCTACTCCGACCGACTGGTCCGCACGGAAGAGTCGGTAGTCAGCTAGAAATAGCACCGGAGGGCTCTACCTAGGGTGCGGGTCACTCTCTCGCGCAAGCAAACCAAACAATGAGGGGGTTGCTCTCCCCAAGACAAATTTTCAAGGTGAGTGTCTTTTAGGGTCAATAGTCTTAACCAGTCCCAATTTTATGGTTTTTTTTCTTTTTAATATTTTTCAATGAAAACAAAGGCCTAACGAATTTTTCGGTTCTCCTGGTTATTTAATCCAAAACAGGGGGGAGAAGACGAAAAAGCCGATGCGCGAGAAATCAATGATGCATGCAGAGACAGAAATGCGTACCTGACTCCAACAGTCTACATGCAAAGTGATCCGCGCAGAATTCAAAGACAGGAAATAAACTACCTAAATGGTGCAGGCGGAAAACCGAGTCCCTAAACAATAGTGCTACTCGAAAGAACGGCTAGCCGACCACCAGCCTCCAATCCAAAGAGTCCGGTCTAGACCCACCCCTCCTCTTCTCGACAGGTCGAGTTCAGGAGTAGCGCTTGACGGGGTGGGCTCACGGCGCGTAGGCTCGGAGGTGATAGAATGGCTATCTTATTATTATTTTTATTATAGGTCCAATTACCGCACTATAGGAACAGGCAATTATATTAGGGTGTTTGGATCCTATGAATTACGTCACAATCAAGCAGAAAATCCTACGGCTAGGGGCTCGGAAATCTGCGTGAAATCGGAAAAGGCAGTAAGAGAAAAACCGCGTAAAAACCGCGAAAAACCGAACTAACTAAGGGGTCCCCCGAGCACACCGGTGCTCGGCGAAACAGACCCCGAAAGTTCAAGTGTCTCTGAATGTACCTGTATTATTACAATCAGTTCAAATGTACGGGAAATAAATCCTAATCTAAACTAGGCTAATCCGCGGCTATTCCGCGGCTCCCGCACTCCTTCTTGCTTTCCTGCGCTCTCATGCGGCTCTGTGAAGAAGAAAGCCGCCTCCGGTTCTCGCGGTTGCATCGGCTTTCGAAGAAGCCGCCTCGATCCTCGGGCCCTCGCAAGAAAACAAAAACAAGAGTGTCAAACCAGATTATTGTAAGAAAATGTCAGAAAAATATATCTACAGAAATCTATACAAAAAGCCACGAAAAAAAAACCGCGGAAAGGAATGAATCGACTACTAAGCCGTGCTCCCCGGCAACGGCGCCATTCTGATGAGCCGAAATTTACGAATGAACTAAGGCGAATAAAATCTAGCAAAGGACGCTGCGACCTCAGTCGCTCGAAACTCAGCTCAACAAGAAAAATATGAAGAAAACCACCAATCAAAGACAAAATCAAATCAAACACACGATAGCGGTCCTGGCTATTTATTTAACCTGGTATAGCGACCAGGGTCGAACTCAAGGAGCACGGGTTGACCTCTCGGCCTACGAAGTAGTCAAAAAGAGAAACAAAATAAAAGACGCAAATATTTTTGGTGGTTTTGAATATTTTATATTTTTTCGGATTTTTCAGTTAATTAAGAAAATAAGAAAAACAAAGAAACACACACTTCAACAATTTATTTAAAGCACTAAAAATCAACCAAAAATTCAAAGAAAATAATTTTTATGTGTTTTATATTTTTTAGTGTTTTTGGTGAATTTTTGAGAATTTTCTGATATTTATTTAATTTTCTAAAAATCAAACAGTGACTGAAACGAAAGGTACTGTCCCGCCGAGCTAAAAGGGCCTAGATAAAATATCTAAAGTCCCCAAATTAGCTGGGAGGTAATTTTCCTGTAAAGAGAAGAAAATAAAAAAAATTTAGGCACCTATTTTATTATTTTTGGGTTTTTGGTTTAATTATTAGAATTTTTATAAGTTTTTAGGTGTTTTTCAATTTTTATTGGTTTTCAGTAATGAAAAATAGCCAAAATTGGCTAGAAAATCAAACACAACAAAATAGACATTTTTTGTAATTTTGGACACTATTTAATATTTTTTGTGATTTTTAAAGTTAGACAGTAGCAAAAGAGATGTTTTTGATTTTCTAAAAATATCAAACAGTGATGAAAATGTCTCCAAAATTTATAGAAAATTTTACATCATGGCAGGAGCCATGTGTCCAATTTTCATTAAATTTGGAGGTGATTTGCTATTTTATTCAAAAATAAAGAGGGGGCACTGTGCACAGGGACCAAAGTGCAAATACCCAAGAGTCTGGGGGGTCTGGTGCAATTAACCCAGCAAAACACGCACCACGCGCGTGCCTGGGGCACTCAGGGACCCAAATGCAAGAAAAATAAGTTCCAAGGACTTATTGATAACAGGTACCCAAAAGTCCAGGGACTTATTCGCAAAATACCCAAAATATCACGCACATGTTTAAATACAATACGCACAGGGGTATAAATGCAAATAAACTAAAAGTTTCATTCAACTGTTAACATCCAGAACAACAGGGGCATACAATGCAATTATCCCAACGAAACCACGTGACGAAGCACGTGTCAGACCATGTACAGGGGTATAATAGCAAATAAAGGCAAGCACACGGGTCTCTATGCAAAAGTACCAAAACTTAAACAACTACGCTAAATATTTACAGGACTAAAAACTAATTGCATAAAGGAGAGGGGCCTAAGTGTAAATACCCCTTATTAAACGTCGAAGGCTGGATGTGCGTCACGTAGCCGATCCAACGGGTGAGAACGGGGGCGCTGCAACCCTGAGAACGTTCGGCCTGATCGAACGGGCGAGGGCGCTCCACGTGGAGATCGGACGGTTCTGGTGCTCTGGAGCTTATACCCTCGAGTATCCACGGTTGTGATCGATCCTCCAAGAATCTGACGTGGCTGCAGCTCCACGAATGAACGGCCCAGATGACACCTGGAGCGGGAGGACTGATCGAACGGAGGAGGAGGATCCTCGAAGAACAGATGACCGACGAAGTTCGCTGGCCCGGTGGCTTCGCTCCGGGGCTTCTCTGCTGCGCCTGAAGGTCGGAGAAGCTCCGCAAGGGTGTCCCGCAGCTGGTGGTGGGCTCCGACGATCCAGCCGAGCTCGGAGGAGCTCGGGTGAGGTCGGCGGAGCTGTGCCTCCTGGCTGAATGGCGAAGGACCTCAGATGGCCTTCGTTCGACCTGCAAAGCAATCCAGAAGACTCGCGGGTCGAGGGCAAACTGTCTCGACCCGGTCAGGTGGGGTGACGGTGGTCCGTGGGTCGATATGGCGAGCTCCGGCGAAGGGGGTAGACGGAGGAGCTCGACTCCCAACTCCTGTGCGAGCTGGGTTGGATGGAGGGGTGAAGAAGGTGCGCGGGAAGCCGGCGAAGGCTATGGCGATGCCCGATGATCGGATGGAGGTCGGTCGTGGACGGAATCGGGAAAATGCGGCGGAGCGGCGATTTGGGCGTAATCGAAAATCAGCGAAAAAGAAAGGTCTAAGTGATTACCTGGGTGGACGAGGAGACTGGGGAGGAGCTGAGGAAGCTCCTGGTCTTCGCCTCGAGGAGCGTCTCCCTCCGAGGCTCGGTGCTCCTGCTGGTGGCGGAGCAGCGGCGGCGAAGCTCGCCGGATCGATGGCCTCTCTTCCTCTCCTCGCTTCGACAGCGCCAAACGCGAGCTGTCACTCTCGCGCACTCACTGGAGCTCACAGGGGTGGATTCGAATGACCAAAGATAGGGAAATGAGGAGGCGGAGCAACGGCTATATATGGCTAGGGGTCCGGCTAAGAGAGGTTCGGACAAGCTTGTCGGAGCACGGATCCCCATAACCCACCCTGGGCGTGGATCAGGGATGAACATCGATGGATTAGGACCCGGGGTTTTGGGTTTTGGCGATCGGATCATGACGCAATAAATGGGAGAACATGCGGGTCAGGCGCAGAATCCGACTCTGGTGGTCCTGGGGGGAGAGTTGACCGGGGGTCAACATCCCCCGTGGACCAATCAGAGCCCGCCAATTATTCCAATTTTAGAAATTAAATAATAAATAGAAAATGATCGAATTTCACAAAACTCAAAACATGAAATATTTTTATTTTATTTTTTTCTATTTTTTGTGATTTTTAATTAATTTTTAGAAATAAAAATAAGGTACTTACATTATATAGCTATATATAGGTATATGTACAATATAGGCTTTTTAATTTTTTTATTTTTTTAATTGTTATTTTTATGCAATTTTATTCCTATTTTATATTTTATTTATTTTCACTATAAAATAAGGAATAAAAAGGTATTTTTATTTTATTTTAATTATTTATTTACATAGGTAAAATAAATACATATATACATTTATATACATGGTATATTTACAATATGTTTTTGTATTTTTAATTTTATTATTTTTATTTTGTTTTTGTTTTAATTGTTTTTATTAAATTTATTTACATTATATAACATAGAATATTTACAAAAATTTTGGAAATTAATTTTATTTATTTACAAGATTAAATAAATATATAAGAGTGGTTCATGTACATGATGAAAGTGGTGTTTTTGTTCTTTTTGATTTTTTACCCTTTTTCTTTTGTTTTTATACTTATAAATATGTACACGTATTTACAAGCATATTTTGGGCTATTTTTGTGAGGAAAAATATTTTTATTTATTTACATAAATATTTACACACATGAGCCCCTATCTCCCTTTACTTTGGCTTTTATGCGGTCAGGCCCATGTTGAGCCCTCCCTTGGGTTAGGTTGCTCAATATTTATCTAAATATTTCCCTCTTTTTCTTTTTAATCTTTATTCTTTTATTTTTGCACAAAATCATGCTAATTATTAAACTTTATACAATGCATGCTTTTGATAATTATTTGTATTTACATGAATATACATGCATTTGCAAAGGTTTTTGTAGCTAAAATATAAGAATAAAGAGTGATGAGTGGGTATTCATCAGGGTTGGAAATCTAATCCATGAGAGCAATGTGAATATCTTGTTGCAAGAAATGAAATTGTCGTGTAGTTTGGTAGATGTTGGTAGTGATTTGGGCATTTGGGTGATTCTTCGAAGCCACAATGATGGAAGCACAGGGAGAGGACAGAGGAATGATCATGGAATGGATAAAGGAAGTTTTTGAGGCGGTTGCGGAATGAAGGTCTACTTTTTCACTTCCGGTTCATCTCAAGCGTCAAGAAAATGGTTTCATCTTTACGATGACGAATGCCTGTGGGCCCTCATTTGGCATCTAAGTTGGGGCTGCTTAAGTCATTCCTGAAGGAATATGTAAGAGAGGTGAGAATGAAAAGAAGGGAGAAGAGAGGTAAGGCTAAGGAGGACGTCTAGATGATCTTGATGATCTCAGAGGGTTGGACTAGGAGGAGATGACGAAGAGATTCGGGATTCTCGAGGTGATTTTGATGGAGGATCGGAAAGAAAAAGTAGAATGGAGACAAAGGTCCAGGCAGAAATGGTTAAGAGAGGGGATGCTAATACCAGATTCTTTCATACCATAGCATCTGGCAAAAGGAGGAGGAACCATATCCATGAACTTGAGGTAGGGGACTGAGGCTTTCCGGGGAAACACAAATTGGCAGTGCACTGAGAGGGCATTTGTGGAGGAGTCACGGAGAAGGTGAGGGGATGGTTGGGAGTTGCTGGTGAGAGGGTGAAGACTTTGACAGCGGGGCAGTCATAGGAGCTGGTGATACCATTTTTAGAGAGAGAACTGAAGAAAGCAATTTGGGGAATGAATACGAATGGTGCGCCAGGGCTGGACGGGTTTTCGACCGTCTTTTACATGGACTTTTGAGAACTTCTGAGAGGTGTGATGAATCTGTGATTCATCACATCAAAAGTCAAAAAATAGAGCCTTGTTCCCGAGAAAATAGAGGCATATTTCCTTTTATCTTGCATAAATAACACTCATGCATGCATCCATAATTCATGCATTATAGCAGCTCATCTGCATTTAAATAAGAAGCCAAAAATCCCCTGTAAAAGACATCTTCATCAAAATAACTTCTTCTCTATACTATATATATATTCATTAATAAAACAGGGAGGAATCACCCTTGTAAAATAGCCCAAGTATCCTGAGAACCCCTGTACATTAAAACACACATAAAGCCCGCATACAAACCCCTACTTAGGTCTACTCACTCTTAGAATATTACATATCAAAAGACCTTCAAAATGAGACTAATTTCATTGAAATTGGAGCTTGTATGAGAAACTTGGGTTTTTGGGTCATGTTGTATACTACATATGTATATTTATGTATCTTTGTATTTATGTACCATATTTTACCTCACCTCCGTCTTTGGTCAACATGAAACTTGTAGATCTCATCAAGATCTACAACTTTCATGTTTTGAGTTTTTCCAAATTCGGCTTCCTCTTCTCTCTACACGCATTTCTTCCTCCAACCATTCACAGCAGGCCACGTGGCGCCCTCTGATTGCGCCACGCGGCCCGCTGCCCTTTGTCTGATCCGCCTTCGCCCCCCACCGTTGGATCGCGCTTCAGATCCAACGGTCCCTCTGTGACCACGTGCGCTCACTCCCTCAGCCGTCCGATTATCTCCCACTTCTCATCACCACCATCCGATAGCGCAGCGCTCTCAGCCTTCCACGTGGCGTCATCTACGCCGCTCGACCGCGCCCCCGATCCTCTCATCACAGCCGCCCATCTTCCAGCGAGTCTCGACCCTCAGATCGACTCCACCCTTTCATCTGGGCCATCCATTAGCGCCTCGCCCACAGTGCGCCACGCGTCACATCTTGAGCCCTTCGATCGCATTCTCAGCCCTTTCATCTGAGCCGTTAGCTCCCCAATAATCTCAGCCGACCGATCGATCGCCAAGGACTGATCAGGACCGCCCGCCCGCGCCTCGCCACACCGCGCCACGTGGCGCTCTCATGACCCCTCATCTGGGCATTCCAGATCTAATCCTAACCGATCGCTAAGCGTTGATCTCCACCGTTGGATCCCAAGATCCAACGATGGAGACTTCGTCTCCTACCTCGGGTGCCCCCTCTCTCCCACGATCTCTGCCTTGCGAGAGGGGCACCCCCTTCCTATTCTCGGAAGCACTCCCTCCACCCTCGCCGGCCGCTGACCTTCCCACGACACACCCCACTCATCCCTCTCCCTCGCCAGCTCCCTCAAACACCACCATCTCCGCCACACTCGCCCCACGACAGCCACCAACTTCGCCACTCACCCACTCCAGCCGTCACCTTCATCCTATAAATACCCAGCCTCCGGCCACATTCAGCCCCATCCGCCACTCCAGAGAGGAACCTAGAGCTCGGAGCCTTCGATTTGTGACAGGAATTGAGTGAATCCTTGAGCGAAGACGGCCCTTCTTCTCCGGCGAGATCCACGGTGCCACCACCGTGTCGCAGCCGCCCTCCGCGTAGCTGCTTGAGCTCGGGGCTTTACCGACCTCTTGAGCGACGACCTGGAGCTCAAATCTGAGCCCCAATCCCCAGGTAATCACCTCCATTACTCCTCCGATCTCGTTCTTCTTTTCCCTTCATCTTCTCCGATTTTATTCCCTGTCCACGATCATCTTCACGCCTCACCTTCACTCCGCCGAGCTCCGCGTCGAAGCTCTCATCCTCGCTGACCCCTCCGCATCGTCAGACGCTTCACTCCACCGTTCATCGATCACTAGCTCCGCCACTTGGCCGGAGCAACGTCCCCCGACCACCTCACTTCTCCGTAGGCCTCGCCAACCAGTACCATTTCTCCACAATCGCACGCACGAGCCTCGGCTATACGTCTAACACTTGCAGGTACTCCTTTGATCATTGGCCGGAGCCTCACCGGAGCTCTCCTCGAGCTTCATCGACTCAGAGCTCCAGCCCTCCTCCAGGGATCCAGAGACCACCGGAGCCTTCGCCGCGCACTGACGATTCTTCCGAGCGAGGTGGGGGCTGACGAAGCTCACCACCGGAGCTTGACGACCGAGGCGGAGCTCGGCTGCTTTCACCGGAGCGCAGCCCTCTCCTCCGCAGGCGGCGGAGGATCGATAGAGAAGAAGGAGCAGCAACCGTTCGATCCTCTGATCGAACGGCCCTCGCCTCTCCACGTGTCCACTTCGCCGCCCTCATCAGCGACCGTTGGATTGCCCAGGATCTAACGGTGATCAGCCCGCCGCGTCATCAACATTGGGAGAAGACAGGAGCCGTCAGATCATCCCAGATCTGACGTATCTTGATCGAGCCACGCGTCTTCACCGACACCCCTTGGATCCATCTTGATCCAAGGGCCTTCAGGCCGCCACGTCGCCCTATCCGAGCCTCGGCCTCCAAGCCTAGGCTCGGGTAACCCGAAGCTGCACCGAGGCTGGGCCGAACCTCCAGAAGGCCCGAGCCTCCCTCCGAGCCTCCGACGCCCCCCCGAACCTAGGCCGCCCCACGTGAGGAGCACGTGCGGCCTGGGTTATTTGCATAGACGCCCTTGGAGCTTTCAGAAATTGCAAAAAGGCCCCTGTGAAGCAGACATCACGTGAGGAGCACGTGGTTCGTGGAGAAATTGCATAGAAGTCCTGCATAGTATCGGTAATTGCATTTTAGTCCCTGTCAGCATATTTACTTATTGAATTTTTAATTTCCAGTATTGCATTTACACCCTTGTGTTTGCACGTGTCCATAGCATGCATTTTTCATCATTTTGAAATTCTAAAAATTGCAAGTTGTTGAGAATTTTGTCCTCTATCTGTTTGTACACGTGTTTGATTTTTGTTGGCTTAATTGAATTATCAATGAATTAATTGGTTCATTTGAGACATATTTTGCCCAGTGATGCCTTTTGATTTTTAATCAATTATCAGTGCCTTCAAAAATCACCAAAAATTCACAGTAGCTTAAGGACATCATTTTTAACACTCCATAAAAATTTCGTATCATTTGCACGCATATCGAGGCCTAAATAAATAGTTTAGTGATTTTCTTAAATTAATTTTAATTAATTCATTTCACAGTGAATTTTAGATCTGTCAATTTTCCTAGGTCCCTGATCATTAGACCTTCCTAGGATAATTTTAGTTCTTGGAAAAATTGTGATTTGATATTTATTAAAAATTAAACACTGAAAATCACTCTGTCTGTTTATTTAATTCACAGAAAATTTATTTTGAGTCGAAAAATTCCAAAAAAATTAGTGTAGGTCATTTTCATCATAAATAACCATCTGGCCAATTTTCATTATTTTTGGACTTCGTTTGATACATCAATTAAATTTAAAGTTAAATTGGCTAAGATTTGTCTGCATATGTCTGCATAAGAAATAAAAAGACCAAAAAGATTCGACCCTCGAATATCAACACTTGAAAATTGCTGTAATCCACCTAAGGAGACAGTTGCCTCCCTGAGATCGACCTTGGACTCCACCAAGTAAAAAAATATCACTGCTTAAAATTGACCAAAATCTGTCTTAAGTGGTTTTTGATCAACCTCTCGTATCCGACTGCAACGAACACTTAAAATTAATTTGGACCATTAATTTGCCCGAATTAACTAAGGGTGCGGGAGCCCACATCAAGGTGCTAGAAGAATTCATAGAAGGAAACATATGTTTCGAGAAGGTTTACTTGGCAATGTTGTTAGTGATTCTAAAGAAAGATCACCTGGCAAGAGTAGAAGAATTCAGACTGATTGTTGTTTTAAATAGGATTTACCTCATTGTGGCAAAAGTGCTAACAAACAAGCTCAAGGGGGTCATGGACTCTACTATTCTGGAGGGTCAATCCGCGCTCATTCTAGGATGCCAAATGGCGGATGGGCTTCTTATGGCATCAGAGATTTGCTTGGAATGGAGAGGCGAGAGTGCAAAAGGGGTGTTGTGGAAGATAGATTTTTCTAAAGCTTATGACCATGTGGAATGGAACTTCCTATAGTCGTCGTTGAGGAGAAGAGGGTTCCCGAATAGCTGGATTGTGTGGATGAAGAGATGTATCACTACGTCTTCCCTCTCGGTCTTCGTGAATGGTTGGCCGGAAGATGGCTTTTTCCAGCCACAGAGAGGTGTACGATAGGGATGCCCTTTAGCGTCCATACTTTTTGTTCTGGTAGCAGATGCATTGGCAGTCTTGTTCAGGAAAGCGATAAATGGAGGTTGGTATGAAGGCTTTCGTCTTGACAACATCTCTTTACTGTTGCTATAGTACACAGACGACATGATACTCTTTCTTGGTGGTTCGGATGAGATGAGTTCTAGAGTGGCTCAGTTGTTGGACATCTTTAGTGGTATGTCTGGGCTAGAGATAAATCTGCAGAAATTGTTGGTTATCACTTTTGGGTTACAAAATGAAGATCGGACCAGGGAAGCTGAACTGCTTGGCTATCCGTTGGGCGATCTGCCAATCATTTACTTTGGCCTTCCATTGATGGCAGCCAAACTTAGAGTTGCTGATTGAGATGTGGTCATCTAGAAGATAGAGCTTAGACTGGCAGGGTGGAAGGCGATTACTTAATCTAGGAGAGGGAAGCTGGTTCTGTTGAAGCATGTTATGTCAACCATTCTCATGTTCTTTTCTCGACTAGAATGATGCCTATGGAGTGCGAAAGGAGATTGAAAATCTGATGAGAAGTTTTTTCTGGCCGGACAGGAAACACCGGAAGTCGATCATGCATCTAGTGGCATGGGAGGAGATCACGAGAACCTGTAAGCATGGGGGTCTAGGAGTTCGGGACATGGCGTGCATGAAAAGGCATTACTGGCAAAATGGGTGTTGCATATTTGGGGCCCATCTGTGGATCTTGTCACAAGATTACTGAGAAAGATTTACGGGTGAAAGGAGTCTTGGTGGAAGGGATTCTCGGTTTGAGTCAACATTATGGCAAGGGGTGCGAGATGTTTTGACACTCGTATCATATAGACCAACGCCTAAACTCGAGGATGGGAGATGCTTCAGATTTTGGAGGGATGATTGGACGGGGGAATACCCTTTCGAGACGCGGTTTCCTATACCTTTTACGATGGCGACATCGAAGGAGGCACCTTGAGGGAGGTGGCTCAATCCGATGAGTGGAGACCATGTTTTGTTGCGATCCTCTCAGATGGGAGGGAGGATTTGGTTCGATTATTGGTTTTGGCTCCTTTCCCAGATGATTTCTCTCAGATCAGAAACCATTACGAGTGGACATGTACCAAATTCTTTGTCATCCATTTATATGGCGAACTGAGAAATGGTGGAGAAGGACAAGACCTGGACTTGTACCAGAACATGAAGATTATTTAGGCAAGCAGAGTCCCGAACAAGATAAAGGTTTTCCTCTTGTTTTTAAGAAGAGACAAGCTATTGGACAAGGTTAGGAGGGTTAGGATATTGGGTCTTCAGGATGTGACATGTGATAGGTGCGGGGAGCAATTGGAGAACTCAGAGCATCTTTTCTTCAATTGTGAGGCCTCGGTGAAGGTCTGGAGAGAACTGGCGATCCCATGGGTGGATGTGGGTGGTTTCTCAAGCTTTTAAGTGGGGTCAAGGAAAGTAGAAGGCATCTCCTCTGATGATGATGCAAAACATTTTGTAGCGCTGTGGGCAATTTGGCTGGCAAGAAATAGGCCCATTTTTAAAAATAAGAGGTTTTATCCAAAAAATATTGTGTCTCATTGTAGGGCTCTCTTGAGTTTTTGGGAGTTATGGTAATGTATCTTGTATCTCTTCTTCTTTTTAATATTATAAAGGTCGGGCCGTGACTCCCACCTTGGGAGCTCACCCTCTTATTCATTAAAAAACCCTGACCGACTGCATATGATGCTTAAATCACGATGAGAATTAACTGTATCTTTTGTACGACCAACTACATTCAAAATTATCTAAAAGTTGTTATCGAAGATATTTTTCTCGATAAGCATGACATCTAAGTTGTGTTGTATCAATAATTTACTCCAATATGACAATTCCTAAAATATACTCTTCTTAATTCAATTATAACCATCACCAAAATCAAGTAGAAATTGTATTTTATCTCCATTACCCATGACGGAGTTTTCAAAATCCAGTAAAATTGATAATATCATATCATCGATTTTAATTGTCAAAGGGTATGAAAGTTCTGTGGTATTCCTCTTAATTTCTTGTTTTTTGTCTCTAATACGGATGATCGATCGAGAGAAAACGCATGTGACAATAAAAAAGGTTTCCAACCGTGTCGAAGCTGAATAGACTTCATACTCTCCATACAATATGGACAATTTTTACGTACATGCGTACTCCATATGGATAACATTATAAGCGAGAAGTAATTTATAGTTCAGAGTAGAGCTACTTTTATATTGAATGGTTGGCTTTTATTTGCATCGTTGTATATACTCCATCGAACCATAGCATCTTCAACTTATATATGAGTGGACATAAATATACGTCGATGTATTTTCCCAGATGCGTAGGTCCTGACACCAACAATGATAGGAGATAAATCTTTTTTTGTTACATAAACATGGAGGTAGATTGTACAGTATTGTCATTACTGGCCAATAAGAGTAGTCCTTACTTCTTCCATGAGGATTAAATCCGTTTGTACATAAACCTACAACGTAATTCTTTTTTCATCCGAAAATGAATGAATTGTTGACATCAACTCCTTCCAACAATTAGACTCTGATGGATACTCCATGTACTCGTCACGACTATGCTAAGAATGCCATAAACATATTTTTCATTTTTTCCTTACAATAATATAATCCCCTCAATCTCAGAGTTAGCTGGAATGACGTAAAACTTTCCTTGATATTTTTCCCACACTTACTTGATTCCTGAAATTTCAGCTCATAACATTCAGGACAACGTGTCAAATACGCATCTTCTACGTAATATAAAATATATGATTTATAGAAGAGTATATATTAACCTCAGCTAAGTCCATCGTCTGCATCATTTTTTTGGTTTTATAGTGACTTCAAGGTAATTCGGTATATTCGGGTAACACTTTTTTGATAATTGTAAGCATGACATCGAAATTACGATATGTTGTATTATACTCCATCTTCATCGAAAGATGTTTTAAAACTGCAGAGAATTTTGAATATATCTTACAACACAACCACAAAGGTTCTTTTGCCTTTCTCAACAACTTGTAGAAGTCTGTTGTCTCACCATGTGGTTCTCTTTGTTTAAACCATTAGTGTTAAAATCTGGACCTGCAACGTCCATAACCAAATATATAAATGGATCGATAGTGTCCGCATCATCTGACTCAGTAATCGTGTCATCAAAGACCTCACTGTGTCTCCATCAAATTTGACATTCTTCCACGAAACCATTTTTATAAAGATGCAATTGAATTTCGTCATTGGACCTCTTCTTCATTAAATGACACTTTTTGACACGATAATGTATGCTCATACTTCCTATAGTTATTGTTGTCTCTATCTTTTTTCGCTATACTGTATGCTAAAGGATGTCATCCATGCTTCTATCGGCATGCATGTTTAGCGTGTCCAAATCGCTATCAGTAATACAATTAGGGGGGGACCCTATACAACCACCGCTTCTACCTTTGTCAACATGTCCTCTACTAGATGCACGCCCTCCTCAGCTTTATGATGCAATCATAAAATAAGACATCTATAAAATATTATTGGGAATGCCAATCCTTCTATATTTGTTGTTGGCTTCCTCAGTGGGTAGTACTGGTAAGAAATTGATTAGGGACTAAATCTTAGATGTGATCAAGCCTTGCAAGGAGTAATCTCACCATGAGCATGCTCTTGCAAGTCTTTTATTCTTTACATTTCCATGGAAGAAGGTATTTACATAACTTTTCACACATCCCTCTCAGAGTGGAATCATAGGCGTGAAGAGGATTACCATCTTATTTTAGGAGATCAATATCGTGACGGAGTCAAAGTTTCTTGGTCTTATTTTAGGCTTGTGAATATGTTGTACCTAATACATTCACGTAGCATTCACCATTGGTTGATTCAAAATATTATTGCAAATTTGAGAGAAAGAGAGATAACTTGTTTCACTTGTTTCTGTTTGTCCATCGGTCCGTGTTTCATAAGCACATATCTTTTGTTGTACCACTCCATTATGATCATGAATTGCATGGATCATAAAATTGTACTTTGATCTATCATTTCAAGGACAAGGCCCACCCTTTATATGGGTTCAAAGTAATGTAGAAGATCGCCCTTATGATCCCCCATTGATTATCGAAATAAGCGAAACAAGATGAAAACCATTTCGAGGTTAAAAATTGAGAGAAGATTTGATCTTAAACCATTAAGATAACCTCAAAGACTCTTTAGAGACATGTAGGATAGGGAAATTAGCTAAAATCTTCAGAAAGCATTTTATGTATTCCTGAACGAGTCACTGGATAAATGTGCACCCATCAAACTTGATAGAAGATCTCACAAGTGTTGAAACATACATCATGATCAAAGTATTTGAAGGTTGGATGTTTGGGACCCAATGGTTTTGTGAAGAAAAAAACAGTGCTTGTGGGGACTACCTAATGAATCCCGTATTCATCATGCTAAAATTGGTCATTTAGGCTCTGTTCCTGAAAATTCACATGCATTTAATCATTAATAGAACATCATTAGCATTCATATATGTGTAAATAATATTTGCATTTCATCATGCATAATTGCATTAAAAAGCCCAAGTGTAAATTAGCCCAAATAGCCGCTAACTTCTCACATTTGCAAAAATTCATCCTAACTCCGATTGACCCAAAACCACCTCCATTGTGTAGATATTACTAACTTCATTAAATAAAAAATACAAAAAATTACTAACTCAAATAAGTGTCGAATAATCCTAAAGTCTAAATTCACATCTGACAGACTAAAATGAGCATATCTCCCACATACAGTGTCCAATTTTGGCTACTCACTTTTAAAGTACTCCATTTTCAAATACCTTCAAAACAAGACCAATTTCGTAAAATTCGGAGCTCATATGTGAAAGTTTGGTTTTGAGCCTCTTTTGCGCATTTTAACTTTTTACTATTTTTGACCTGAGTTTTTATGTACATAATTAACCCTTTTAATTTTATTTCTTCTTCGTTATTGTTCTTTGATGGAAGTTTTAATAAGTGACACAAAAATCCAAATCCATATCAAAATTGAAATCAAAGATACTGACCGAGCCCAAGCGTCCGTTGCAAGTTGGTACAAAAGTTGTGTGTTTCTTACTTCTATTTTATTTTCCTATTTTCTTATTTATTAAAAATACAAAAAATTAGATTAGTGTATAAATATTTTTCTTGTACTTTATCGTAATTTTTTTAGAATTTTATCCCCTCTAAAACCACCAAAAAAATTACAAAATCCCAAAAACCTGGTTTTCTATACACATGGACAACCATCAAAAATACCACTTCGCACAAGTGACCTCTTTTACTCCTGAGTCCTTCATGAAAGTAGATCTCATCAAGAGGAACAACTTTCGTGAAGGAAAATTTTCGATCCGAGGTCTCCTTCTATTTCTTTTCTATTTTTCTTTATCCTTTAATTTTGAAAATTTTTTGGGAGTGCCACGTCGCAGCTCCTGGGCTTTCCACGTGGCACCCCCACCTATCTCTCTCTCCAGCCGCTCCTATGTCACGTGCCCAGCACGTGACCCCCACCTTCTTCAACCTTCAACCGTTACCCCCGCCCTCGACTCCCTCCACGATCATTACTAACCTCCGTCGTTACTCGCCATCATCGCTCCTCTCACGTAACGCCTTCTCCTCCTCCTATAAAGCGCACCAAAGACCGGCCATCCCGATATCCACCATTCTACTCACGACTGGTGACAGCAGCCTCACCGACGTGATCCACTGGCCGAGCTTCACCCTCCACTGCTGCCTTGCATGACGAGCTCACGAGCTTCACCTGACATCGCACCTGCGACCTCCCTTCAGGCGAGTTGACATCTCCCCTTCGTCCCCTTCTTCCAATCCCAGCTCCACCGCACCTCTGACCTTGCAAGGGTCGGAGATTAGCTCCGATACCCAACACCAAGCACAGAACCCCGACCCAACCCCCACTCCTCTTTTGGGCTATTAACCTTGCAGGTTCGCCGGACACCACCTCCACCTCGCCTCAGCCTCCACGCTTCGAGCGCCGCCTCGCGCTTCGTCGCCAAGGCTTTTGGACCTCGCCGCCACCGCTCGGCCGTGTGTCGGCTGAGCTCTGCGATCAGCCGCACCTCTCGCCTCGGCCGGCCCGCTCGCCGGTCTCCTCCGCACGACTGCCGTCTCCGCCCTGGGCCACGCAGCGTACAACAGCCGTAGGATCGGGCTTCCAGCCCTTAATCCTATGGCCAATTGCAAACCACGTAGAGGTCCCCGAGCTAGCCTCCAAGCCTCGAGGCTCGGTGCCCCCAAAGCTCCAACCCTCGCCACGTAGGCTCGGGCACCCGTCCTTCCGCCTCACCGCCCGAGCCTGTGCCTTGGGCCCGAACTTCAAAGGATCGATCCCCGAACGTCAACTCCGACCCTCGAGCCACATCTTCGGCGCCCGAGCCGCTGCCCCACCACCCGAGCCTCCAGAGGCACGTGCACGACACGTGCGTCCGGGGGAAAATTGCTGCTATACCCCTGGAAGTTCCTGAATTGACATATATACTCCCGTCAATGGGTAAATTACAGAAGGACCCCTCCCGCTTCTCAAATTTGCAGATAAGACCTCCAGGGACCTTATTGAAAGAATAACTTTATATTATTTACATTTTAGTCCCTGAAATTTCATTTCACCATATCTGTCTCTTACGAACTCCATTTTTAGCGTATAATATGTCACTTTGAAGCTCTTTTCATGCTCTTTCATTTTACATATCTTATGAACTAATCTGAGGCTACTTGTTATTACTCATTATTTGAGGATCTATCCTAATCCTGTTGGGCTGAGTTTGACATATTTGTGCCTTATTAAGATATTCACGATTTTTTTTGCAGGGATTTGATTTAGAAAATGATGAAATTAATCTCATATCTGAGGACTTAATTTTTGCAGGGGTTAAATCAAGGATATTGATTAGATTTATTGACTTCACTGCAAACATTTCTTGAGAGTAAAATTAAAAATATTTTGGAGATAAAATTATTGCAAGATTATTTCTATCTGGATTCTTACCTGCCTCTGGATTAAATTGATTGTATGATTGAATTGATTGTATTTTTCTTTTGAGAACTATGATTTGATATGTGATTTCATTTCGAGGATATCGATTAATCTTATTTGGATTAAACATCACTAAATTACAGATCCAGGCTTCATTCTCTCTGTTTAACTTTCTCTATATTGCATCTTTCATAATTGCATTGCATTGCATATTTTCTTAACTCATAATTTTATTAACAATTAATTAATTATTTAATTTATTTTAAAACCACGCAAGTAAAAATCACCGTTCTCTATTTTCGACCTTGGTATACTTGCCAAGTAAAAATACTCCACAACATTCAAGGTTTGTGGTATTTTGATCGACCGAAATATGCCTCCTATACTACAATTCATCATTATTAAAGAGGCAGATTTCGCGTTCATCAAATGGCGTCGTTGCCAGGAAGGAAGCTACATGGGATGCCACGAGGACACCGTCTACAGGGAGTTCGAGAGACTTGCTGAATCCAGCCGTGCACAAAACACCAGCCGAGCTTACATAGCCGGCTCCAAAAAAATGGTGAACAATCTGACGACCGATCAGAGTGCTGATATGGGAATAATAGCTGATAAGCTAACTATGGTCGAGCAGATTTATAAGAAGGTGGATGAGCTTCATAAATCACATGATATGGAGAAATTGGCTAAATTGCCTAAGCAAATGGAGGAATTGGCTGACAGGGTATCAAGGATACCAGTCCTGACTTCACCCCCCGCACCCATACACCAAATTCATTACATTGAAGGTCAAGGGGTAGGGCAACAGAGCCATTGGGGTGGAGACCAAGTCTTGTCCCATCAAATTGAGAAAACCTCCGCCCAAACTGATTACGAGGAACCTCCACAAGTCATGGAGATAAACGGAGTTTGGTATAACTTGGAACCGGTCAACCGCTCAGACCAAAACTCTACTCTGAACCCTCGTCCACCACAAGCTCAGCCCACCTACCAGCCTCAATCGCAGGCGGAGGAAGCTACATGGGACGCCACGAGGACACCACGGCTCGTCCCCGAGCATGAATGAATGACTTAGTTGAATACATCCCTGACTGTGCATATGAATTTTCAAGGCTCAATTCATTGAAGACCCTTAAATTGAGTGATCCTAAAATTGTGGGCTAAACCAAGATTTAATCCGAAGGAATCCAACTTTTCTAATTTTCAGACTCTCTATTTGTACATATAATATAGGGATATGATTTTTAGTGTATTGCATTCATGAGAGTCAAGTCCAGACATCACCCAAAGTTCTAATCCAAGAGACTCTCCTCTAGACCTAATCCTCAACACTAGGGAATAAGTCTATTCTTGCTTCAGTCAACCGTCTCATTAGTTTGTTAGACTTGAAAGTGTAGATGGACAGCCAGATGATGGAGAGCATAGGATTGTGTCTGATTTTCTCCCCCTTACATTGGAACAAGGTGCCTCTCGAGTGCCTTATTACTCAACATAAGTATATTTTTGTTTTGTTGATCAATGTGTCCGTTAAGAGAATTTGGAGTCGTCTGCACTTGTTTTTCTGGGAGTACACCGGGGTGTGTCTCTTTTGAGTATCTAAGATACCTTCTACACCAGACTTGTAGCATTTACGATGCAGAGCCCTTTTTTGGTGTCAGCCTGACTCCTTGGTCCTAATTAGTGCTTGGTCCAATTGGGCACTCTGAAAATGTTTGGGAGCGCTCACCATTGGTGGAAGCTCATTTATAATTTGACTTGGATAATAGAGCTTTTCTTTGACATTTCATTGCTTTTGTTGGCTAGCTCCTCTGCTTTTACCAAAAGCCGGCGCACATTGATCAACAATTTTCATTAAGTTTCAACACACCCTGGCACTCAGGTCAATATAAAAAAGATAGCATATGAACTTGTTCACATGCTGGCTAGGATTTTGCTGATACTCAGGTTTCTTGAAGCCTTCATTAACTTTATCCCATCCTCGAGCATCATTAGATCGGATCTAAACTCAAATCTATAGTCTTAGTTCCTCAAGTGATATCTCAACTCTTCTCATCAATCATGCAGTTGTGGAAGTGACTTGTGCTGATCATATTCTTTGAAGGTAGAGATGAAGAGTGCAATATAGCGCTCAAATCTTTCAAACTAGGGAAGTGTGGATAATTAAGTTCAAAAATCCTAATGACTAAGGCTGGCTAACTCAGAATCTCAAGACCTCAGAAATCAAGTGTCCTAAAAAATCCTCAAGCCTTGAGTGCTAGTGAATGTGTCAGGAATATATTAACCAAGGAATGCATGAAATGCAAGACTATGAGTGATTTTTTTATGCAAAAGGTTTTCTTTTGTTTTTTTTGAAAAACAGGTATTATACGCATAATAAACACTACTTGTACCCATCCCCGATGTTAGATAAAAACGATTAAAGTACGAGCTATGGATAAAGTAGGTAAAATATATACAAACACACCACTACCTCGGAGGCATGCCATTGGAGACTCAGTGAACCGAGGCTACACTAGCAATTTCCATCTACGAGAAGTGGGAGCACTTATTCGTGGGAGATTTAGGGTTATGGGATAAATCATCCATCCTACACACCATATTGAGTGGAGAAGAAAAATTGAATATATTGTATTCATCACAAGCCTTTTTATATAGAGATGTTAATGAGGAAAATGTGGAACATCAAGAAGATAAGGAATAAACATCTCTGTCACCTTAGAAAATAGATTTTACAAAAAATATGAAAATGATGAAGAAATTAGGTTGGCAATGGGTAACGAGGAGATGGATGAAAATGACAGCATGATTGAGCTATACTAAGCAAGATTTTTTTATTTATCTCAATTATATCACAATTATACGAGCACTTGTGTACAAGATATTATTAACTTATTCTTTTAAAAAAGATATTATAAAAGTATGATATAAACATGACTATGTATATCATACTGCATATGTATATATGTAAATGTTCGAATGTATGCCTTTCAAAATTTTTAATATCCACTCTCTCTATACATACACTATCATTTACAATTTAATACTTATCCATTTACATCCAACTGCTTTAGTTGCTCCTACTCAAAATAACACCTACAATGGAGGAAAATTCACTTGGACTGTGTATACAAAATCTTATTTCCTGTGACCTCAAGGAGAATTTAATATTTGGTAAGTTCTGCAAGGAAGAAAGACATACATTTCCAGAAGCAACACCTCCCTTCGAAGGGAGTTGTGACTGTGGTAACGGCTAGGGCTTGAATGAAGCCCTAGTGTGATCCCACCTCGACCCCACGTAAACAGAACACTCACCTCCCCTCCCGCTCCATCATTGTTGCCTCCTCCTGCGACCTTCTTGCTCCCCCTCTCCCCTCTAGCTCCTCCCTCAAGTGCGGTCATTCCAGTGGGAGGCTCCTTGTCCATCATTTTACATTCTGTTTTCGGTGTTCTTCTCTTCTTCCTTTGTGAGTATGCCCTAACCCGATTCCTAGCAATGCCGTTTTTATGTGATGTGTGTTTTGTTAGTGTATTGGCAGCGTGTAATGTTGTTTGTAATGTATTAAATGTGGTGTATTATTCGCGTGTAATGTTGTTTCTTCTCATTTTTGAAGCGACTCGGAAGTCATAGAAGTGATATGCTTATGTCACGTTGGTGGGAAAGTGATAAGGACCGGGAAAGAAGTCAGATACGAAGGAGACCGGGTGAAAGCCATGAGAACCAGGATGGATTTGATCTTTATCGGATTTGTTCAGAAGATTGCAAATTTGTTTCGTATCGACATTACCAGTGATATCAAACTTCAGGTATTTCACAGGAGTATAACCTGAAACAAACTAAGCTCTCAAAACATACATTCGATAAACCCGACAAACCTCCGGCGAGACTCGACTGCTTCCCTTTGGAGCTCTCGCTCCTCCAATGCTCGAGGTAGCCGCTCCCCTCTCCCTTCCATTTCGTCTCCACGCCACTTGCACTCCTTGCAATGGATTGTCTCCGTCGACGTCGGCCCACAGAAGCACAACGATGCGGTGGAGGCGACCTCCTCTTCGCACACACATCTACACACACATAAAATCCGCGTCTGACGTCGGAGGATCGAATGGGACGGAAGCAGAGGAGATCGCAGCGGGAAACGGCGGAGGAGGTGTGGTCCAGAGGTACCTGTTCGCGGTTGAGTACATAGGGACCCGCTTCTCTGGCTCCCAGTGGCAGCCCGGCCGCCGCACCGTCGTCGGGGTTCTACAGGTCAGTCAACCAAGGCTGCTTACTGTTTTGACATCTGATACTAGATGGGTGATTCCGCTATTATGTAGCAGTTTAATATTGAAGTTTTCATGTGTTGATTTGTTGTTTGAAGATGCTTCTGTCTGTAAGTCGAAAAGGATTTTTTTTATTGATACGTGGGATAAGTAACCCTACCTTCAGTGACTAATAAGTGTTCGATCCATCTCTTAACCCTTGATTGATACGTGGACTGGTAATGCCGAAATAAACCATGCGCTCTTCTTTCTACTTGTTCAGTCCCTATAACAAATGCTTTGCTTGAATTATCGTCAGGTACCAATAAAGTGTGTGTATTTGCGTGCATTCTCTCGCGGTTAACTTATTTAATACTACACCAGTTTGCAGGGGACGTATTGCTCAACAAGAAGACTGTTCTTTTTTAGTCAGTTAACAAGGATGATGCGATCGGAAGGAACGTTGGTGTCCGCTTAAGATGATTTTGCCTTTTGTAAAGGAGGACGACTGATGCACCAGTTAGAAGATGTGAGTTTTGGGATGTTGAGCTGGCTAATAGAGGGTGAGGAAGGCCCAAGAAATGTTGTAATAAGACTATCCAACGGGGATCTTAGTTTTTTTGTATTTAAGCTTGAAAATGACCCAAGATAAATCTGAATGGAGGAACCCAAGATATATCTGAATGGAGGCAAAAAATCCATGTAGCTGACCCTACTTAATGTGGGAAAAGGCTTTGTTGTTATTTTTGTGAAATCGACAAGGAGATTGTTATTGTCTTCATTTGTCATTTGTTTCTCGAGAGCTGGTGCTGACAGAAAAAGGTTGTTTGACGTGAATGTGATATTTGAAAGTTTGATAATGTTTGATGAAAGTGCCTCATCCTTTTCAAGAATATGTTTATGGAGGGTTCATGGAGATGTCATAAATGTTTGTTGAGTCCATTTCCCACGTTTTTTAATGAAGCAAAAATTTTGGAGATAAACTGGTATCGAAGTTGATAGGTGTCTTGAAATTGAGATGTGTAATTTGAACCTAAGTAGCTTGTTGTTGTCTTGCAGGATGCTTTCCAGCTATTCCTTGGACAATCAGTCTCTGTTGTATGCTCAAGTAGAACCGTAAGTTAAAGTCTCTAGACATCTTGTACTTTAGTTCATGCAATCACTTGCTCCCAATATGGTATAAGTTCTAAGCATTGGAAGTATTTCTTTCATTCTTTCTTTTAAAGTTCATTATGAATTGACTTTTTGAAATATGAATTCATCGATGAAACAATGGTTCATGAACTTTTAGTATTTAGCACTTAAGGCATTGGACATACCTTAGGTAAAAAGCTTGGATCTTTTTTTAAAAAGGCTTCCACTATTTATATTTTAATTTGAATTATAGATAACAAAAGAAAGGAAGTTCGAATCTATTTTGTAGATTTTATATTTTGTTCTCTCTCTCTCACTCTCCTTTTAAGTGATCAAGTACCAGCTTTATTTATTCACAATCTAGATCATAATAGGGAATGGTTTTTTTCTCTGTTTCGAGCGGGCCTGGCTGCTTGAGGACTCCTTCAGGTCTCCGGTTACCTCTTTCTGGACTACGATGCCAGTGGCCGGTTCTGCGGCGAGAAGATTTTCTGATAAGCTTACGACCCTTCGTCAGCGACTCTGTCAGTACAAGAGGGAGGTTAAAGATGGCGGGAGGATCAGGAAGATGGGTGCTGAGCGTGAGATTCTCACCCTTGACTGTTTGGAGGATGTTAGGTAGCTGTCTGCGGAGGAGCTGAAGAGGAGGGACTTGGCATTGGGGATGGTGAAGGAGGAGGACAAGAAGCAAGTCACCGAGTGGAGGCGCAACGGTCAAGAATTTCTTGGCTCAAGGAGGGTGATGCTAATACGTCTTACTTTCACCGTATTGCTAGCGGAAGGCGTCAGATTAATTCTTTCTGATCTGTGATGGTTAATGGCGTTCGATATGAAGGGGTCAGTGAGATGGGAGATGCGATTGCTGAACACTTTCTTGAGTTTTCTAGGAGAGATGCGTATAGGGCGTGGAGGTGGAGCGGTCTTGGGGCGACGAGGCTTTTCGATACCCATGCTGACAGCTTGATCAACCCGGTCACAAATGAGGAGGTCAAGGCGGCGATGGTTTCCCTATTTCATTCTACAGGGAGTTCTGGGATATGCTTTGCAATGAGGTGGTGGAGGTCGTGCAGGAGTTCTGGTCATAATGCAGGGTTCGAGAGGTTGAATAAGGCCTTGATCTTCCTTCTTCCGAAGATTGTTTCGCCTGATCGGGTTGAGGATTTCAGACCGATTACTATTTCGAATGGTATTTATCTTATCGTGGCAAAGGTGCTGGCTACTCGTCTGAGTCGGGTCCTTGACCTCATTATCTCGCCTGTCCAATCTGGCTTCATTCCTGGTCGTCAGATTGGTGATAGTCTGGTGATGGCTACGGAGATCATTAGCGAGTGGAAGTGTAGTAACAGGTAGGCTCTACTTTGGAAGGTTGATTTTGCCAAGGCATACGACTCTTTGGACTGGTGATTTCTGTAGGCGGCTTTGTCTAAGAGAGGTTTTCCGGAGGTTTGGATCTCTTGGATGAACCGTTGCATTATCATGTCTTCTTTCTCGGTGCTGGTTAACGGGCGGCCAGAGGGGGGTTTTATTCAGCCTCAGAGGGGTGTCAGGCAAGGCTGCCCTTTGCCTCCTTTATTGTTTGTGATTGCTACTGATGTGCTGTCTCGCATGGTTGGATGTGCTCAAAGTAGCAGGATTGTCAATGGTTTTAATGGCAGTGGGATAACTATCCCTTTGTTGCAATATGCAGATGATACTATCGTCTTCGTTGAGGGTGGGAAGGATGAGGCCGAGGCCATCGCTATTACTCTTGAGATTTTTGCCGAGATGTCTGGTCTTCGCTTGAACCTTGACAAGTCCATCCCAAACATATTAAGAAGTAAAGCTACCCCTCCACTGAGTTGACAACTCCCTCCACAAAAAGTATCTAGTCATCGATATACTGAAGAATAGGCATAAAAGTGTCACCAACATTATACCCCAAGAAGAAATCTCCATCCATCGCCATGATGACCATCTTAGAAAACACATCAATAACTAGGACGAAAATAGTTGTGCTTGGGGGCACTCATGTTGGATGCCCCTCTATGGTTGGAAAAAGCCCTCGCCATGTTTGCTATTTACAAGCATCACATAGGAGGAAGTCGTCAGACATCTCTTCATCCACCATTCCCCTCATGAGGAAACCCCTAGCTATGCATGGACCCACACGAACCTCCGATCAATGCAAACATATGCCCCAGAGAAATCCGCCTTTCGTAGAAAGCCCTTCATTTTCTTCCGTATTCTATCGACCACAATCTCAAAGGCCATCACAATCCATTTATCATGCATTTTCTAGGGTTGAAAGCCATATGCATGGGGCTATAATAGAATCTAAAACCTCTCGAAGCCTACTACCCAACACCTTTGCCACGATAAGATTAATGGCATTGGATAGAGCAAATAGGCCACACGTTCTCTACTCTACGCACCCCATCCTTCTTAGGAAAAAGAAATAGAAGCGACCTGATCAACCCACGATTCTCACCATTCAACTCATCAACTACCTATCCAACTCCCATAACTCTCTAAATAAGAAAGGATGAAATCTATTCGGACCTTGCAAGCCATCAACATTCTGATAACAAATGACCTTACGCACCTCTGTTGAGATAAACATCCCCATTGGCTCCTCAACCTGCAACTCAGTTAACGGCGACATGTCCCTACCCTCCTATCTGACACCACCACCTTCTACATGCCTACCAATCTCCCGAAAGTGCTAGCTCATTGAAACACCAATATCCCTGTCACCCTCAACTGTCACCCAAGTGACCTCAATGGAGTAACGAAGTTGCGCCTCTGTAACTTGTTAGCCATCATTCTAGATGTCGAACCACTCATTGCCTGACTTTGCCAACACATCACGAGTTGCTCGTGGAAGTCCTCCTATAGCAACCATGACCATTCGAACGAAATATGCTGTTCAAGCGACACTCTTCCCTCGGGTCCCAGCAATCGGGTGTGTGATCGGGACGTTTTTTTGATATTAAAACGTGTGAATCCCCCTATTTGGGGGTCACCGTCGGAAAAATTTCATTTAAAAGAGTTTAGAGTACATTATCGTGAGAGCCATAAATTATAAAGCGCATTACAATGGGTCATTACATTCTCACTATAAAACCTCTAGTTCTTGAAGATTAATTCGTTTCGACTTGACCCAAATGGTCCAGAGAATAACAAACGATTTTGAGCAGTCATCATTAGAGTTGGTGCCGATCCTCCAGATCGACTCCAGAAGTCCCTTGTCCCATCGCTCGCTACCCAAGGCATCCATACCTCTCTCCAAACTCACCCAGACATCGTGCACTTGACGAACAAATGTTCTGAATCCTCCTCTGTCTCCTCGCATCTATCGCACTGCGTGTCTGCAAGCCCTAACAGACGCCCCCTCCTTACCTTATCGCATAGGCGGTCCCTTCTCAAGCACCAAAGAAAAACCTTAACTCTGGTCAGAATCTTTACCGCCCAAACAACACTCATGTCCTGGCACAACTCTCCGTCTAGGTCCTCTTCCCTCTTCCTCAACTCAATGTAAGCTTTCTTTACTGAGAAGTTCTTGTCGTTCCAGTGAAAGTGGTCTCTGCCCTGTGAGGAATCCCCCGATTGAGGAAGTTCAGACAACATCTTAAGGTACTCCTTCACTCGCTGGTCCGAGAGGTCAGCCAGGAACGTTGGCGCCCAGGTTCCCCCATTCGCCACCTGCCATAGCGTCGCCTCCTTCATGGTCGCCAACGGGAAGAGGCGAGGGAATTTGTCCTCCAACCTGCCCTCTCCAGTCCAATCATCACGCCAGTTGCGGAAGATCTCTCCATCACCCACTTTCGGCCTGAGTCTAGGCGCCATCCATGGCAGGACCTTACGTATATCGGCCCAAAGAGGAGACTCATACCTCACTTTGCTAGGCTCTAGATCGCCTCTAACCCCATATCTCTTCCTTAGCAACCTCACAACCAAAGATGAAGACGGACTCCAAATGCGGATGGCTCATTTGGCGATAAGAGCCTTGTTCATACACTCCACATCTCAAACACCAAGGCTGCCTTCCTTGCGCCCCCTCGTAATCTCATTCCAACATACTGGGTGCATCCCAGGGTCCTGTTGCTTTCCGCTGGACCAGAAGAACCTCCTCATCAAAGACTCGACTTTCCTTCTAACTCCCGTGGCATCAGTCTAGCAGAAAAGAATAAGATAGGTATGGCAGAGAGGACATGCTTCAGAAGAACCAACTTTCCCCCACGAGATAAGGTGACCGCCTTCCATCCCGCCAGCCTATGCTCCATCCTCTTCACCACCTCCTCCCACGACCCTCTTGAGCTTCCCAGCAACGAGCGACAGACCCAAGTAACGAATAGGGAGATTCCCCACTGTGTACTCAGTTAACTCCATCATGCTGGATCGGTCTGCCTCATTCATCCCAAAGGTGATAACCGTCGACTTAAACATGTTAATCTCCAGACCAGAGAGCTTGCCAAAGATGTCCGCTAGCTGTACCACGTTAACATTCTATTCCTCAATGCCTCCCAGGAAGAGGATCGTATCGTCAACATACTGCAATAGAGGGATGGAGATGTCCTCCCTATGGAATCCCTCACACCATCCCGCCGCAATAGCCTGCCTGAAGAGGACCCCCAAAGCATCCGCACCAAAACAAACAAGGACAAACAACATAGGGGCCAACGGGCACCCCTGCCTCCCCCCATGCTGCGGCTAGAAGAAACCCCCATCCGGTTTGTCGTTCACTAAGATAGAGTAGGAGGAGGTAATGACACATCTCTTCATCCAATCCACCCACAAATCTGGAAAACCTCTCCTCTGCAGAGACAACCACAAGAATCTCCAGTCAACACAATCATAAGCCTTTGCGTAGTTGATCTTCCATAGGGCCCCTCTCGTCTTTGACCGTTGCCACTCAAGGCATATCTCTGAAGCCTGAAGGATATGGTTAGATCCTCAAGCGCATCAAGGAAGCGTGAGCGTCGTAACGAATACGACGAAGAACGACTAGTCGGACTAGTTGTTCTATGCAACGGAAATTAAAATTTTTTTATGTGACGAAACCACATGATCCAAGAACACTTCTCGGATCGTTTCGTCTAAACCACAAACAAGTAATAGGATTACCTCTTGAAGCGTGGTTGCGATCGAGTCTCTAAACGAAGAGACCTCCTGTCTCAAGTCCGATCCGACGGAGGAGACGCTTGCGAGCGCGGGGATGAGCCGCGTGCTTCTCGCAATCCATGTTGATGATCCAAGCGGCGGATCTCCTAATCTCGACACACGAGATCCGACGTCTTCTTCACGAGCAAGGCACGCTGAAGTAGACGGAGTTTCACGAGCAAACCATCGGGCAGCATAACGACGACGCTGCGGCGATGGAGAACCTCTCTAGGGCATCCATGGTGGACGACCATGAGAGGGAGAGAGAGAGAGAAAGAGAGAGAGATGAGCTTCAAAAGCATTGTGTAAAGAAGAGCAATGGGGTACCTCTCCTTTTATAACATTTTGGGATCCATGGATCTCAATCCATGGGACAACACAAATCCAATGGTCCTCATTGACTGTGTTTCTTTTAATGGCTAAGATTTGTGTTGGTAAAAACCAACAACAATTAATTTAATTTAGATCAAATCTATATTGATAAATCAATATAAATCAATCTCAAATTAAATCAATCAAGAATGGAGATTTAGGAATGAAGATTGCCTCCTTCCATAACATTGGATTTGGTGGCAATCTCATGAGATCTCATGAGATCACATTATTCCATGGAAATCTCCAAGATTTACAACAACATTTGTTGTAAATAATTCAACAACAATAATTCATAATTATTTTGTGAATATTGCAATCTTGCTATTAGAAAATTGTTAATCACATTCACAACCCAAAATAAAATGTAAATTACATTTTCAATTTAATGTTCAGTGTGAATCCAATTCACATTGACATTTAATTAACAAATGTAAATTACAAATAGCTCTCTCTTATATATTATAAATCACATTTATAATATATATGACTAATATGGATATTGCTATCCACATTATTCATATCCATGATAATTAAATCACATTTAATCATCTTGGATCTCTATTCTCATGTGCCCAAATAATATTAATCACATTCACATTATTTACATCTTTGATAATTAAATCTCATTCAATTATCTTAGATAACTCTCTTTATAATATGAATCAAATTCATATTACTCATGATAATTAAATCATATTTAATTATCCACTTTCTCAATGCTCGGATACATATTATCAACAATCATATTATCAACAATGAAATTATCCTGAACCCATTCAAGGATAATGCGCTTTCTCCGCGAATACTTGGAGATAAGGACATGGCGATTGTATTGTTCCACGTATAGTGACTTGGATATTGAGATCATATCTCATATCCAGATCGTGGGCCTCCCATAGATGCTTGATTAAATCAAGACCTCAAATCTAATCTTCTCATTGCATCTGAATCACATTCAGATCAATGTCCAACATTTGGACTACGATCAGATTACTTCTCTATTGAGAGGAGTCACTAAAATCCAGACCCGTTTCATCACTCCCTAGGAATGGAAGTGTCATGGTTATACAATCGTTTATGATCACATCACCCTCATGTATTCCCAATACCTGTACATCCTGCATACTGGAAGACTCAGATTAAATCTGAAGTATTGGATCAACTTTATACTGTCTACTTCATGGTTTTATCAGTAAGTTTCTCATTTGATCATTGGGAGTTGGTAACGATCATATACTTTCCAAAAGCATATATCATACCTAGGTCTTGATCATATACTTTCCAAAAGTATATATCAAACCTACAAATTCAGTCAAGCTTCCGAACCGAGACGACCGTGCACGGAATTTGATTCTTCCCAATATCTCATGAGTGAGTTAATGTCTTCCGGTTCGGTTCAGTAAATGAACCTGTATGATCCCTTTGAGAGATCGTATTACTCATATGCCCTTATATGCACACTAGCGCGCCGGTGTATAGACCTTGGTTAGGTCATCAACCTATTGGTCTGCCAAATGTACATACTCAGACATATAGCAACACATCTGTCTTCGGTCAGAGGATGCGTGCTTGTATCGTGACAGCATACAATATAGGACTTTGGTTATCTCGATCTCGTTAAGTCAACTCTTTGACCTAACTAATTTGACACCTCCAAATCTCTATTCCTATGCAGAGGACCTGCATCAAGAGGTCGGTCAGATATCAACCTTTAGAGATAAGGATTGCCATCTCCTACTCAGGCTGGAGATCATCTCTTAACAATCATTTGGCGGTGCTTGATTAGTCCTCAATCCAACCCTTTAGATATTCATCCAAACACCAACCTATATGATTCAACAGTTGAATCAACAGCTGTATGATCATCAAGATGGCCATGGTACATAACCCTAATTGTACTAAGGGACCTATTATGCAAATTATTTATTCTTCATATCAGATTAGGGAATGTATTTGCAATAACATTTATTGCAAAATGGCTCGCCGTGGGCTGCATGTCCAACAATCTCCCACTAGCCAAAGAGCCATTAATGGGCTAATCATTTAAACCCACACTCATGTGACAATCATAGGCTATTTAGAAAATTGCTAGGTAAGCTGATCAGTCACTCTGTTCCTACGAGACTATGGCAAGTCCTTTTACGACACTTGCATATCCCCAATAACAGTGCTCGCATCTAATACGAATGTTGCATCTCATGCAACCAATACTCAGTTTTGTTAAAGCTATTATGTGTCCTTGACACTATAGCTTAATAATTGTTATAACCAGTATTTTCATAATCCTTATCAGAATACCCTTATTCCTGGATATCACTATCCCTTAAGGTATCCACAGTTAAGACCTTTTAGATCTCTATCTATAAAGTCTTAAGTTTTCGAAGATAGGACTTTGAGATCACTATCTCAAAAATCTTGTCCTCTATGAAGATATTGTTATTACTGCAATCAAGTGTTTTCTCTACATAGTAGGATTAGTAACCGTTTACTACTCCCACTGCATGGCAGACATCTGGTATTCGTACACATCTAGCATACACTCAACTTCTCGTAACTGATGCACAAGTGCAAGAAGTTCTAGCATTCACTTCCTCAACTCTTTGAGGTGCTATCCCTTTAGATAGGTCAGTACCATATCTTAAGGGATGGAAGCCTTTCTTGGATTTTTCCAGAAAATGGAATATGTCTAGGTGTACTACTAATGTGGCAGTCCCAATACCCTATTCTCTCTGCTTCTGAACACCTTCAGAACTAAGATCCAAGAGGTATCCTTGAGATCACATCTCAAGTTATGAAACAACCAGATAATAAAACACTTATATCATTTTAAATGATTAGGATATCATCTACATTTAGCACGATGAAGACAAAGGCACTCCCACTAAGCTTTACATGGCTCATCAAGATTCTATCTGAAATCATAACATTTATAATCTCATCAAATCTTATGGTCCAACTTGAAGAAGCTTATTTGAGTCCATAGATGGATTCTTTAGCTTGCACACCTTGCTTTTCTCAACCATGAAGCCCTGTGGCTACTTCATGTGAATGTCCTTAGAGAGGTATTCATAGAGGAACGCAATATTGACTTACATCTTGAAGATGCAATAGTCAAGTTGTGTAGCTAAGATTAGCAATATTCTGATGGTTTTAAGCATGGTTACCGAAGAGCAAGTCTCATCGCAAGCAATATCTTCTCTTCCCGTGTGTAGCTCATAGCTACGAACTGTGCTTTGAAGGTCTCTACCTTCTCATCAGGTTCCCTTTCTCTTGAAGATCCATTTACACCTTTACAAGTCTTACCCATATAGGTGGATCCTCGAGGGTTCATATACAACACTTGTATATGAAGTCTACATTAGACTTTTATTGCTAACATCCATCTATCCATGCTATGATCTTCAGAAGCTTCATCACATGAAGTTCGATCATTGTCAGATTTCTCTGACACATGGAATCCTTCCTCAAGCTCATTTGAAGAGGTTTTAATGTTTCATTTTTAATTGTCCTTTTAGTTTCCAATTTCAGGAGCCTCATTATCTTTTCAAGATTAAATGAGTTCCTACACTTCATTTTCATCTTGATTCTCAAGAGTCTCAACCTCTAAGAATCACATTATCAGAGATGAGATATTTTAAGAATCTCAAGGTCATAAAGTAGGTATCCAATACCATCCTTTATTTTCCTAATGAAGCAGCACTCTCAAGTGCTAGATTCCAGCATGCATGGAACCTTATTAAGGATATACATTGTAGTCTCTACTACACATATATACCTGGAAACTAAGGGATAATTATGCTAAAATTCATCATTGATAAGATCATGTCACACATGATCCAATTGTATCTCCCTATAACTCTATTGAGTTAAGGTGTGTTAGGAGGATTGAGATAGAAATAATATTCATATCTCCATAAGGTATCCTTTGAATTCATCTAACAGGTATAGGCTACCTAGATTAGATCAAATTCATTTTATCTTCCTTCAAACTTTGGTTGTATACCAAAATAATGAAATCTTTGAACATTTCAAAAGTTTCTTTAGATGAAGAGAAGAAATCTCATATCATTCATAATCATTAATAGATATCACATATCCATAATGTTTACTATGATATAGATGATCCGCATACATCAATATGTATGAGATCTTGAATACCTTGACATCTTACACCTTTCTCTAAGAAGGGTGTATTGGACATTTTACTTCGAATACAATATTCATAAGTATGTAAGTTTTGAAATTTTAGACATTCTAAAGTTTCATCTCTTACTAGTCTATTGATCAAATCAATAAACAAATATCCAAGACTTGATGCTAGATCATTGTCAAATGATCTTCATCCTCCTATTGATCTTAAGGTTCAATTTCAGTATTTAGAAATGTTAATGAACCATTCATCAATTTTCTAATTTAGTGGAGTCCACTAGATTTTAGATTACTATCTGAAATATCTCCATCATAACTCTTTATGATAGATATATTACAGAATTCATGTTTATTTCCAACATTTAGAATTAAACAATGAGTGTATTCTAATATCTAGGTCATAGAGACATTCTCTAAGACTAAGGGCTCTCCCACTGAAATTATGAAGCCTTTCAATCCAATAGAGATTGTTGCAATAATTGCATCAATATCTATGTGGATGACTATAATCCTTAAGATCAAATTTTCTAGTCTTCTAAAATATATGCAACTCATTGCAAGTGTAGTACAAGATTGAGATACGATTATAAGACTTTATCTTATCAAATAAGAAAGTCAATATCAATGGTTTATGTAGATTATACTGATGCTCTATCCGAGTCCTTCTCTAAGGATTCTAGGCAAACTTGATAGTCATACTATCAACACATCATCTTATTGCAGTATTGGCATTCATACAACTCTTTGGATGTCATATGGAAGTTACAGAAATACAGTCAACTCTTTGACTATACTTCTTACTTGGGTTTAACCCATGCTTCCACTGCGCTCCCTTTATCTATGAACAACCATTGCTTAAGACTAAGGATCTCTTATGTTAAATTCAAAAGAATTCAATGTAAGAGTATTTTCAACATTTATACATGCTTCATTAAATTCATACAATATGAATATTATGAAGCTTCATGAATGACTAGAGGATAGATAGTAGAATGATGACACTCATCATCTACATCCATCTAAACTCTTAAAATATTGGTTCAGGTAGGTATTCAAACAATTGAATACATCATCTCTTATAGAGCCACCATTTTGCACGATGCAGAAAACCACGTCATTCATGATTAAATGTCAAGAGCACATATGTATGCCAGAACATCTTCTTAGATTTTATAAGGATTAATTGACAATTGTGATCATCATTGACATGTCACTTCCAAAGTACATCCGATGAGATCAAGACTATAGAGACATACATTCCCTAGGGTTGTAGTCCTATTATCTATTTAATTGTCATTCCTCATTAGTATGAAGAGACTTGCATATTACAACTATATACATTATGTGTTCAACTGCAAGCACAATATCTGGATAATGAGTCCAATCCATGATATTTTATTGGTTATTATTGAGTATAACATTGAGTGGGTTTAATGAAGGATTATCTGAAATAAGAAATTTGCATAAGTGTATATTTTTATATACATATTTTACTTTGATTTAGGAATTTTTATATCGAAGTTGTCTTGCCTTATCAACACTGAAAGTTCATTCCCTTAGTCACTTTCAATGTAAGAGATATACTTACCATTATATCTCGAGCAAGATTTGGGATCTCCTTCCTTATCTTTGTTTTTTTTGAAGCTCCAAAACGGGGGACGCACTCGTTGGTGCTCGCCCCATATTTATTGAAAATAAAGCAAAGTTGAGAACAAACTTACAGCGAGTACATGGAGAGAAGAAAGGAAGAGAGAAGAAACCCAAAACCACCGAAGGTATCACAATATGATACCTCCAAACAGCGCAGACCCCCTAGGGAACAAACCAATCACAGACCAACCGAGAAGCGGAGATGAGGACGTTTTCCGAGTAGAATCGCTGGCCAGCAAACAGGGCTTCATTCCTAGCAATCCAGATGCACCATAGCCGGGAGATAGAAGAAAGAATGTCGCTCCTACTCCGCGCCCGAGAGCGAGCCAAGCACCCACAGAAGGAGGCGGAGTCCGAGACATCAAGCCAATCCAAGTCCGCCCAAATGCCAATCGTCTTCCAACAACGGAAGAACAGGTGGTCAGAAGTCTCATCCTCCAGGTTGCACAGACCACAGGTAGGCGGAACCAAAGGGAACATAACAGAGCACCGACTGCGAGTTAAAAGACGCCCACGACGGAAAAGCCATAAGAAAATGCCAATTCGTTCTGGAACCCTGAGGCCCCAAAAGAATTGGCAGTCCCGAAGCAAAGAATCATCAACCCGAACCAAGGGCGGAAGAAGAGCACGGTAAGCCTCGCGAATGGAGAAAGAACCGTCCTTCCAACAAAGGTGGTCGCGACCAACAGAAGGCGAGGGCGAAACCGCAAGGACCTCCAGCAATTCCAAGAATTCCGAAAGGCGTTTATCGGAAAGGATGCCCGCAAAGCTGGGCCCCCAAGCAGCCCCATCCCAGAAAGAAACAACCCTCGCGTCTTTATCATCCACCAACGCGAAGAGGCGCGGGAAAACATCCTTCAGAGGGCCCCTACCAGTCCAATCATCGCCCCAAAAGCGGATGAGCGAGCCATTACCCAATTTAGTGACAAAAAGAGCACGGTTACGGACCATAGAATTCCAAATATCACGAGCGAAGCAGGAAGGAGAGCCCAAAAAACGAACATCCAAGCCCAATCCACGATCAACCCCCACAGCCAACCTTAAAAAGTTAATCATAAGATTATCCTCCGGGCCCCAAAGGCGATTTACCCATTTAAGGAGAAAAGCCTCGTTGACGATATCCAACCGCCTGACCGCCAGCCCCCCATCCTTCTTAGGCCGAGCCACATCCTCCCAAGCGACCAAAGGAACGCCGCGATGCATCCCAATAATATGAGAACCTACAACTCGGATAAAAAGAAGCGGGAACACATTCCACCTTGCAAGTCCAACTTGCATTTCCCAATTCGGTCTTTAACACCCGGGCACACCACCCCTAAGGCGATGTTGACCCGTCATTAATTGAACCAACTGTCAACAGGAATAGTACTCGCTATGCGTAATCCAATATCGCCCCAATAATATGAGGATCCGATATTGGGGTCACTACGCATACGGCCTTACTCTTTCGAGAAGCAAAGAGCCCGATTCAAATGCGCTTGCATGCAGGAGCTGTCACTTCGGACATGCGTCTCCTACATACAATCCCTGGCGACGGACCCCTTCGCCTTGACGGGAGACCATAGATGTCACTTATGTGATCCTCTATATCACATTCAAATTCTAATTAATCACTATGAATCATATTCATTATGATTAATTCTTCCAAGGGAAATAACATCTCTATTCATAATAGAGTGTTTTAATTTTAATTGGATTCGAATTAATCTAATCATATTAAATTAATGATCCAATTAATATCCAACAAACAGTTTTTATTGTTACTTGAATTATGGTATTTTCTCAAATACGTATTATTTCGAATTTTAATAATTAGAAATACATCATGATTTCTTATGCATTATACTAACCCTACCCGCTGTCATGGCCAGTACCGACGAGAGTGGGACGGACCACATACGTTGCAACCCGCAACCCCAATGCTCTCCGACTAGACACCATATCCACCTCGGGAAAGGATAATGCAAAATAGATCACTTTGTACTTGAGATGATCATCGGTTCTTCAATTGAAATTATACCATATAATAATAATCAAAACAATTTTGATTAAGATTATAATGAGATTTGCTAAACAAATCCCAAATCCTATTCAAGCAATATGTTTGTTGGAATGTTGATCATATAACCAATTAGGGATCTTGATCACATCTAATCAAATATTGGTTAAGGCAATGTCATTTAAGGAAATAATTATCATCAAATATTTCACAAATATTTATGTACAATTATTCCAGGAAATTAAACAATTTAATTTCACTAATTGATTAAATGACAATCACTAGATTCTTGATTAGGAAAGTATTTTCAGCAGTGACCCTTACTTACTAAAAATACCATATCTCAATCAATTTAAATCCAAATTAAGCAAAATAAGTTCCTAAAGTTTGCTAATTTAATTTACAACAGAACCTAAGTGATTTGCACGCATTTCAAGGCGTATCAAATCCGCAATTAACATCTTAATTACGTCATGATCCGCAGTCCCCGAAACAGTGGATACATGTTCACTAAAATGAACACAACTTGAGCATACGGAATCCAAATCACGCAAACTCAGATCTTACGGTTTCCTTATTTAATGGGGAATAAAATCCAATTATTATTTTCGTGTTTAAACAATTTAAATAGTACCGAAAATAATATGAAAACATAGATGCGAAAATGAAATGCAAGAAAACTTTCGCAAGCCCTAACGAACCGAAGTCGTCCTCGGTTTATGGATCGTATCCAAAAACACCAACCTGGCTCTGATACCACTTGAAAGATATGGTTAGATCCTCAAGCGCATCACGGAAGCGTGAGCGTTGTAACGAACACGACGAAGAACGACTAGTCGGACTAGTTGTTCTATGCAACGGAAATTAAATTTTTTTTATGTGACGAAACCACATGATCCAAGAACACTTCTCGGATCGTTTCGTTTAAACCACAAATAAGTAATAGGATTACCTCTTGAAGCGTGGTTGCGATCGAGTCTCTAAACGAAGAGACCTCCTGTCTCAAGTCCGATCCGACGGAGGAGACGCTTGCGAGCGCGGGGATGAACTGCGTGCTTCTCGCAATCCATGTTGATGATCCAAACGGCGGATCTCCTGATCTCGACACACGAGATCCAACGTCTTCTTCACGAGCAAGGCACGCCGAAGTAGACGGAGTTCCACGAGCAAACCATCGGGCAACATAACGACGACGCTGCGGCGATGGAGAACCTCTCTAGGGCATCCATGGTGGACGACCATGAGAGGGAGAGAAAGAGAAAGAGAGAGAGAGATGAGCTTCAAAAGCATTGTGTAAAGAAGAGCAATGTGGTACCTCTCCTTTTATAACATTTTGGGATCCATGGATCTCAATCCATGGGACAACACAAATCCAATGGTCCTCATTGACTGTGTTTCTTTTAATGGCTAAGATTTGTGTTGGTAAAAACCAACAATAGTTAATTTAATTTTGATAAATCTATATTGATAAATCAATCTCAAATTAAATCAATCTAGCATGGAGATTTAGGAATGAAGATTGCCTCCTTCCATAACATTGGATTTGGTGGCAATCTCATTAGATCTCATGAGATCACATTATTCCATGGAAATCTCCAAGATTTACAACAGCATTTGTTGTAAATAATTCAACAACAATAATTCATAATTATTTTGTGAATATTGCAATCTTGCTATTAGAAACTTATTAATCATATTCACAACCCAAAATAAAATGTAAATTACATTTTCAATTTAATGTTCAATGTGAATCCAATTCACATTGACATTTAATTAACAAATGTGAATTACAAATAGCTCTCTCTTATATATTATAAATCACATTTATAATATATATGACTAATATGGATATTGCTATCCACATTATTCATATCCATGATAATTAAATCACATTTAATCATCTTGGATCTCTATTCTCATGTACCCAAATAATATTAATCACATTCACATTATTTACATCTTTGATAATTAAATCTCATTCAATTATCTTAGATAACTCTCTTTATAATATGAATCAAATTCATATTACTCATGATAATTAAATCACATTTAACTATCCATTTTGTCAATGCTCGGATACATATTATCAACAATGAAATTATCCTGAATCCATTCAAGGATAATGCGCTTTCTCCGCGAGTACTTGGAGATAAGGACATGGCGATTGTATTGTTCCACGTATAGTGACTTGGATATTGAGATCATATCTCATATCCAGATCGTGGGCCTCCCATAGATGCTTGATTAAATCAAGACCTCAAATCTAATCTTCTCATTGCATCTGAATCACATTCAGATCAATGTCCAACATTTGGACTACGATCAGATTACTTCTCTACTGAGAGGAGTCACTAAAATCCAGACCCGTTTCATCACTCCCTAGGAATGGAAGTGTCATGGTTATACAATCGTTTATGATCACATCACCCTCAGGTATTCCCAATACCTGTACATCCTGCATACTGGAAGACTCGGATTAAACTTGAAGTATTGGATCAACTTTATACTGTCTACTTCATGGTTTTATCATTAATTTTCTCATTTGATCATTGGGATTTGGTATCGATCATATACTTTTCAAAAGCATATATCATACCTAGGTCTTGATCATATACTTTCCAAAAGTATATATCAAACCTACAAATTCAGTCAAGCTTCCGAATCGAGACGACCGTTCACGGAATTTGATTCTTCCCAATATCTCATGAGTGAGCTAATGTCTTCCGGTTCAGTAAATGAACCTGTATGATCCCTTTGAGAGATCGTATTACTCTTATGCCCTTATATGCACACCAGCGCGCCGGTGTATAGACCTTGGTTAGGTCATCAACCTATTGGTCTGCCAAATGTACATGCTCAGACATATAGCAACACATCTGTCTCCGGTCAGAGGATGCGTGCCTGTATCGTGACAGCATACGATATAGGACTTTGATTATCTCGATCTCGTTAAGTCAACTCTTTGACCTAACTAGTCTGACACCTCCAAATCTCTATTCCTATGCAGAGGACCTGCATCAAGAGGTCGGTCAGATATCAGCCTTTAGAGATAAGGATTGCCATCTCCTACTCAGGCTGGAGATCATCTCTTAACAATAATTTGACGGTGCTTGATGAGTCCTCAATCTAACCCTTTAGATATTCATCCAAGCACCAGCCTATATGATTCAACAGTTGAATCAACAGCTGTATGATCATCAAGATGGCCATGGTACATAACCCTAATTGTACTAAGGGACCTATTATGCAAATTATTTATTCTTCATATCAGATCAGGAAATGTATTTGCAATAACATTTATTGCAAAATGGCCCGCCGTGGGATCGCTTGTCCAACAAAGCCATCACTAAACCATCTGCTATCTGCCTCCCTGGGATGAAAGCCGATTGACCCGGAAGCAACACCGAGTCCATGACCCCTTTCAGCCTATTCGCCATGATCTTTGCAATTATGAGGTAAATCCCGTTGGAAAGCACAATAGGTCGAAAGTTTTCCACCCACACGGGGGTGTCCCTCTTGGGCAGCAAGAACAATAGCGCCCGGTTGATCTTCTCTAAACCTCTATTTCCTTCCTTGAACTGATTCAGTACGTCCAAACCTCTTCCTTCAATAGGTCCTGAAATTCACGATAAAAAACACCGGGAAGCCATCCGGTCCAGGGACGCCATCCGCGTTCAGGTCCCAAACCGCTCTCTTCGCCTCCTCCGAAAAAGGGGACGAGAAGCCCCTCCGCCTGCTCGCTCGTCAAGGATTCCACTCCCATCCCCAACCACCCCCAACCACTCCCTTTTCTTCTCCGAGTGGCCTCCACAAAATGCCCCCTTAAAGCACTCCCGATTGCCGCCTCCCCCGAAGCACGTACCCCGCTACCTCAATCTCGTGTATGTGATTTTTTCTCCACCGCGTAGACGCCATGGAATGGAAGAATCTTGTGTTGGCATCCCCTCTTTAAGCCACTTCTGCCTATATCTTTGTCACCACTCCACCTCCTCTTTTCTGTCTTCTAGCAATAACTCTTCGAGAAGGTCTTGCTTCTCCTTGAATTCCGCCTCGAGAAGCCCTCTTTCATCATCCAAACCATCCAATTTAGCAACCTCAGCACAGACCTCTCCCCTCTACGCTCTCCGCCTCGCCCTCACCTCCTTTCCGAAGGATGTAAGAAAGGATCTCAAAGACTTTAACTTCGCAGCCGATTTGGAAACCACCGAGCCCTCCATTGGGCCCCCTCTCCATTGGTCCTCGAACTTCTCTCTGAACCCTTCCTCCAAAAGCCAGCATCTCTCGAAACAGAAGAAGAATCTGTGCCGCCCGTCCTCCCCAGACGACCAAAGGATCGGCGTATGGTCCGAATGAACACGAGGAAGAGCCCACACTCTCGAGAGGGGAAACCTCTCTGCCCGTGCCGAAGAGACCAGAAATCTGTCCAGTCTGGAGCGAGATCTAACGTTACGCCAGGTGAAAGCGCAAACAACAACATCAATAATCGACAGACCCAAGTGCGCATCCCAAGAAACTCCTCCGAGCCATGGTCCTTGCCACTACCACTTTGCGGCCAGTCGTCGGGAAGTAAAGTAACTTTAAGGTCGCCCCCAATGATCCAGATCCCGACTCCAGCCGTGATACCCAGCTATTCAAGCTCAGCCACCAGAACACCCCTTTCGCCGTTGTCAGGCCTTACACATCCGTGACAAGAAATTCCAGTCCATCCACCCTCTGCCGGAGCCGCAACGATAAGAAGAACACAATCTTCGATTCCTCAATGAGGTCGAAGGAATCCCCCCTCCACCCCCCTCCACCCGGACACCATTCCGCCCGAATCGCCTTATGCCACCTGCTTTGCCAGCTGAAAATGCCTACTGCCGTTCAACCCTCTTCTCGCGGCTTCCACCCCCAACGATAATTTTGTTTCTTGAAGAAGGAAGATAACAACTCCAGCATATGATATTAGGTTCCTCACGCCCAAACTTTTTTCAGGCCGACCCAGCCCCCTGACGTTCCAAGAAAGGATCTTCATTGACATAACAACGACTTCGACCTCTTAGGTGGGACCAAGCCCATGCGTTCAGCCATCTCCCTGTCCAAAATGCCGAATAAGTTCTGGTTGTCCTGGGAGGGTGAGGTGTCGGGTGTCAAAAACTGATTCCCGCTCCCCCGCTCCGCCTTCGCAAGCATCACCGCTCTCCGCAACTTCGCCCCAAATCTGAGAGCGCCACTTGTCGAGCTTTGCTGCCCCTCGTCACCCCCAGGCACTTCCGAACAGTCCTGACTTGCGACGAGCCCCCATCGCCCGTTGAATCCGAGTAGGCCACAACCTTCTCCTGCCTCCCCTCCCTCCTCAGACCATCCTCCTTCGTAGACCCGCCCCCTCCATGGCCCTCTCCTCCACAGAACTCCTCCCCCTCCGATTGGAGGCCGCCTCCTTTGAGAACCATCGAGCACCTCTCCTAGGGCTGAGCATTGGGTAGGGCCGGCATGACCCAGCCCGATGCCCGGTCCGAAAAGCCTGTCCCATGCCCGAGCCTGAGCAATAGTCGGGCAGGCTTGGGCTTAATTTTTGGCCCAATTCTATTATCGGGTCGGTCTCAGACAATAATGGGCCCGAGCCCGAAGCTCGTGGGTTGGCCCGAATATAGGCCCGTCGGAGGCCCGAACCGATAAATATATTTGGTGTATATGTGTTGGAGCTTGGATTCTTGGAATATGAATAGTTTCCTTGTCTTTCCTTGTTCTTCCTCCTTTTCTTTGGCTGCAAGATAAAATTTGAACTAATATATGCATGGAAAATGAAGTTTTTTCCCTTGGACCTCTGTATATTTCATGGACATGAAGATCACAAGTACTAATTAGTTCTCAATCGGGACGGCCCGACCCAAGTATCATCGGGTTGGGCCCAGGCTTGGGCTGGTTTTTCCATATTTATTCAGGCCTAGTCCTTGCCCGTGGGCCCTCCACGTTAAATGGGCTCGGGTTGGGCCAAGGTGGGCCCGACCCGGCTCGGCCCGATGCTCATCCGTACCCTCTCCCGCAGAGCCCCTCCACCTCGAAGGCCCCGAATCGGATGAAGCGCGAAAGAGGAGGAGGCGCCATCGCCGCTTGCACCGATCCAACTTCCACCATCGCTTGCGCCGATCCAACTTCCAAGCACTGACGGAGTCTGCCCGGCGGAGGTCCGGCTGAGCGCTGCTCCACAACGCGCAATAGGGCCCCCTCCGACTTCTTCTCCCATTGAACCTCTCGAGTCTGGTTTCGAGCTCCCTGGTCCACCTCGATGAACTTGATGAGAAAGCTCCTCCCTCCGACATGGTACCTCCTGCAACCCAACATCTCCAGAGGTAGGCCCCTCACCTTCAGGATAGGGTCAGGTAGCTCCCCCGGGCAACAACTTGAGGATTCGACGTCCACAACCTCCAATTCGCCACCAAACAGGTCCCGCAAATTCCACGGACCGCGCATGACCAACGGTACCCCGTTGACGCGCATCTGATCCAGAGGCTTCGACCGCTACATACCATCCGCGATCCTCAGTCTGCACCAATGCAACTTCGTCCAACCCTCTTTGGACCACGCAAGAGCTCCCTAGAATCCATTTTCGTACGTCCTCTCGCTAGCACCCTCCATGGCGAAAGAAGGACGATGTCCCCATTGAACAGCACGACCGAGACCAGACCCAAGTCCGAGGTACCCCGAAAGGGCGCCTCCACCGGCCCTCCGCCTTCGCCCACCAGAACGCTCGATTCCTTATCGTTAGCGCCTCGTAAAGCCCCGCCGGATTGCGGGCAAGAGTTGATTCTGTGCAAGAAGCGGTGGCATCGAAAGCAACGTACGGGTTCATGGCATTGTCGAGCCCAATGCGACAAGGATCCGCTCCTGAAGTATCCTCTCCCGAATGGGTTGGAGAAGGACCGCGCCCTTCGCGCCTCGCTCCCACGATGGTTCCTCCCTTCTCCTGCACACCGTCACCCAACCATCCTCACCCATCTCGCCCCACCTGCGCCCCATCTTGATTCAAAGGGCACGAGGTTCTGGTGTGTGATCGGGGCGTTGAAGTCACGCTCGCCAAAGGAAAACCATCCATCGATTCAACGTAATCAAAACCCTGTCCAAACAAGAACGAGATGCATAATTCCACCATTACCATTTGTATTGGGAGTTCGAGCATCTATAACCTTCAATCCATGTCTTCAATAAAATCAGCAAGCAAACATCGGCTAAGTAGGATCCATACTGAAGTTACCTGCAACAATCCAAATCAGGTCTGGAAAGCATGCCCGCACTAACCGTAGTTCGTCCTACATGTACGTAGAATTAGGGGCCTCAGGCAAGGCATATACTGTTAGAGTATATACATCACTTATCATGTAGATGGGTAAATGGTTCCTTCCATGATCCATTTACCACATCCATTGTTTAGTCCCACATCTGCCAATGGTGGGACTTGGAGGGTCTGTGGAGGCTTTATAAAAAGTCCTAGACCTCCTGTATCCAGTGAGAAAGTTCAATGAAACATATGGCCCTTTGAGGCCTTCACCTGTGGTTTCATCTCGCTCCTTAGGAAGTAGGGTTCCATGTAAAAATCCCGCATTCCTAATGTTTTATTCTTTTCTCTGATATTTACTTCCGCATTATATTTTCTAACATGGTATCAGAGCGAGTTCGATTCTCGAGGATTTATGTTGGATATTTGTTCAAGATTTGATTATCAAGAAGAGTTGATTCTTGGTTGATTCTCGAATAGAATTAAGAAGTTCATGTTTGTGATTTGTTCAAGATTAGAGATTTAGTTCTAGGGTTTTTAAACCTAAATCTTCGACGCCTTCGACAACGGAGTTTTACAGTTCGATTATGTTATTATTCATTTCCGAGCTCAAGTTTAAGAAAATTTTGGGATTTCTTATGAAACCTTGATTCTGCAAGGGTGCAATGCTCATCTAGTGCCTCTATTTCGCATCCCCAAACAGCTGTGCACTCCAAGTGCAGTTTTTGCGAAGTTTAAAGATAATGCCAGCTTCAGTTTTTCTGATGATGCGGCGCTGCCCTTATCCCAGGCGGCTCTAGGATCCACTGGCGGTGCCCCTGCCGCACCTTCAGGCGACGCTCGATACTCATGCCGCACCCTTAGGTCTCCACTACGATATGGTTCGCACCCTCTCTCTGTTTCTCTCCATGGCAGTGACCCTCCTTCGCGAGGCAGAGCCCCCCTACATGCGGCATGAGCCTTCACGATGTTCCGGTGTTAGATCTTCCCCAATGTCTGGATCTTTGCCGTGGATCCCTACTCGATGCGCACTGATGCAGCGTGAACTGGAGAAATAGAGCCGCATTTGTATCTACTTTTTATCTGTTAATTTTATTTACGTTTATTTTGAGTCGTCGTAATTTTATTTTAAAATAAGAGATCGTGTGTGATCTCTAAAGTAGTTAGTTTCAATTTGAATTTCAAATTAGTCGGTTAGAGTCAAATTAGGATAATTAGTTTGAATTTGAATTTGAGTTTCTATTTTTTTAATCTTATCCCTCCTATATAAAGGGATGATAGACTAGTTGTTTAGGAAGTTCAGTTGATATGAAAAATTGAGATTTTATTCTCTATCTCTCTCTCTCTCCTTTCTCTCTCTCCCCTCACGTGGTCTTCACGTTTCTTTTCTCCAACCCCTCGTGTTCCTGACGAGCTTCTCCTCTCAATCCCTCCATTTTCTTCTCTCTCTCTCTCCCCTCTCTCTCTCCCCTCACGTGGTCTTCACGTTTCTTTTCTCCATCCCCTCGTGTTCCTGACGAGCTTCTTCTCTCAACCCTTCCATTTCTTCCCCACCAAATATCTCCATCTTCAAATAAGTTATTTTCTCGCCATCGCCAAATTGCATTTTGCATCAATTTATCTCTCTCCTTTCCCTTCTCCCTCTCCCTCCACGCGATCTCCGCGGTTCTCCTCCTTCAACCTCTCGTATTCCCGACGAGTTCTTCTTCTCAACCCCTCCAATTTATTCCTCTCTCATCTCTCTCCTCCTCTACGCGATCTCCGCGATTCTCTTCTCCAAAATTCCTCGTTTTTCCGACTAGCTTCTCTCCTCAAGCCCTCTATTTTTTCTCCACCAAAAATTCCACCATCAAAATATTTTATTTTCCGTTGCCGAATATTCATTTTGCATCACGCACGCTCCTGGCGAACGTCGCAGCAGCAACTCCAGGCAAGAAAAAAGGAGAAAATACGCGCAGGTGGCACACCGGATCTTCTCAACTTCAAGGTAGTGCCGCCCTTCTTGCGCAAGCGGTGTACTCTAGTTCTGGCGATGCTCCTCCTCCTTCCATGAGCCGCACTTCCAGGCAACGCTTCTCATTGCTCATGCAGAGCATCTCCCTCTCAGGCAGCCGCATCTTCTCTAGTTGCGGGCTCCACCGGCGACGCCCCGTCGACCTCCCCCCTCTCTCTCTTTTGCCGATCTCCTTTGTGGAAGCCCTCCTCTAGCAACCATGACCATTCAAACGAATATGCTGTTCAAGCGACACTCCTCCCACAGGTACCAACAAATGAGCGTGTGATCGGGGCGTTGAAGTCATGCTCGCCAAAGGAAAACTATCCATCAATTCAATGTAATCAAAACTTGGTCCAAACGAGAACGAGATGCAGAATTCCACCATTACCATTTGTATTGGGAGTTTGAAGCATCTATAACCTCCAGTCCACGTCTTTAATAAAACCAGCAAACATCGGCTAAGCAGGATCCATATTGAAGTTACCCGCAACAATCCAAATCATGTCTGGAAACCATGCCCGCACTAGCCGTAGTTCGTCCTACATGTCCGTAAAATTAGGGGCCTCGGGTAAGCCATATACTGTTAGAGTATATGCGTCACTTATCATGTAGATGGGTAAATGGATCCTTCCATGATCCATTTGCCACATCCATTCTTTAGTCCCACATCTACTAGTGGCGGGACTTGGATGATCTGTGGAGGTTATATAAGAAGCCCCAAGCCTCCTTTATCAAGTGAGAAAGTTCAATGAAACATATGGCCTTTTGAGGCCTTCTCCCGTGGTTTCATCCCGTTCCTTAGGGAGTAGGGTTCCACATAAAAATCCCACATTCCTCAATGTTTTATTCTTTTCTCCGATATTCGCTTTCGCATTATATTTTCTATCATGGTATCAGAGTGGGTTCGATTCTCGAGGATTTTATGTTGGATATTTGTTTGAGATTCGTTTATCAAGAAGAGTTGATTCTTGAATATTATTTTTAATAACTTCATGTTTGTGATTTGTTCAAGATTAGAGATTCAATTCTAGGGTTTTTTTTGAAACCCTAAATCTTCAATGCCATCGACAACGGAGTTTCACAGTTCGATTATGATATTATTCGTTTCTGTGCTCAAGTTCAAGTAAATTTTGAGGCTTCTTATGAAACCATGATTATGCAAGGGTATAATGCTCATCTAGTGCCTTTATTTCGCATCCCCAAGCAACTGTGCACTCCAGGTACAGTTTTTGCGAAGTTCAAAGTCAATGCCGGCTCCAGTTTCTCCGATGACACATCGCTGCCCCTATTTTAGACAGCTCCAGGATCCACTGGCGGCGCCCCTACTGCACCTTCAGGCGACACTCGATACTCCTGTCGCACCTTCAGATCTCCACTACGGCAGGGTTCGCGCCCTCCTTCCTCTACTTCTCTCCGTGGCAGCGACACTCCTTCGCGAGGTGGAGCACTCCCCTTTCGAAGGCGGTGCGGGCCTTCACAACGTTCTGGTGCCGGATCTTCCTCAACGTTTGGATCTCCGTCGTGGACCCTCAGTCGATGCGCACGCTCCAGGCGAGCGTCACAACAACAACTCCAGGCGAGGAAAAAGGAGAAAAGGTGCACCCACGCATATGCAACACACCAGATCTTCTCAGCTTCAAGGTGGTGCCACCCTTCTCGTGCATGCGACGTACTCCAGTTCTGGCGGCGGTCCTCCTTCCGTGAGTCGCGCTTCCAGGCGGCGCTTCTCGATGCTCAGGCGGAGCATCTCCCTCTCAAGCGACATCATCTTCTCAAGCAACGAGCTCCATCGGCAATGACCCTTCAACCTCCCTCCCTCTCTCTTATCGATCTCCTTCGCACAGGAGGGGGTGCAACTCCAAACCCTCGCACGATATCACTGTATCTCTATCATTCACTAGCGGTTGTAGCAGCATCTGGAGCAAGGAGAATGGAGGAGCAACATGGAGGTTTGCGAAGGCGGTGGTGATTTGCTTGGCTGCCTGGTGAGGTTCTTCTTAGAGTTTCATCAGTTTAAGGGGTCTGCACATTTTCTGGATGAGTTTTTAATCCAAACTTGATGAGAGTTTTTTCTTCTTCTGACTATATGGAGGGCGATTGCCCGTGGAAAGTGCTCACTCCTAAACTCTATTTATGATGAAATTTTGGATTTACAGACATGCCAACTAGGATATTTTAGTCGCAACACCTATAGACCCCCTCCTTTGTTGGCCTGGACACCGAGCTTCAAGCCACCAATGCAACCCCCTCCTCTCTTGACCAAAGCTGGCCCAGAGGAATCTTCTCATGAAACTATATCATCTTTGTTGTAGGTTAGCCGGAAGTTTATGAATCGGCAACTAGAACACATGACCGGAAAGTGATTCAACAACATTAGCATATAGCCTGCTGCCCCTTGATAGGCACAACCAGTTTTCATCCAAAAAAAACTCCCCCCCCCACTACGGTGAACATGGTTTCCTGTCAAGTAGGGAAACCATACCTAAGAAATAGGCAAAGCATATCTAGGCACTCTGACTCTCTATGGCATGTAAAAGTCATCTCCTTGTCCATATGAAAGGGCATAAAAGCGTATTTCTCATTGTAAAACTTCAGCCTAGAAAACCACCAAAATGTCCACCAAGGACAATAACCTTTGAGTCGCCTTAAACCACCCTCCTTACAGAAGAGAATGTCATCTGCAAACTCAAGAATCCATTGTGATGCCCACTGACCTCAAGTGATCATCTCCTATTCTTTTTAAAAATCATTGGCATGTGCCATCTTTGGAATGGCCTATAGGTCCCTCCTTATCAGTTATCTAGGCTGAGAAAGTTTATGCAGAACTAGGAATGCAGCGCTCTAATATCATGTCGGTTTAGGTGCTCATTTTCTTGTTCGATGAGTTGAGTTTAAGTACCTGAATTGAGCATGGCGTTTGGCTGTTGGCATATTGCATATTGTTTGGGTAATTAGTCTTTCATAATGTTCTTCTGGCTTCTTTTACATGTTATGTTATCATCCTTGGATGCAGTAATATTTCTTCCACTAAAATTTATAATATTATGTGATTTATTCTTTAGGATACAGGAGTGCATGCCATATCAAATGCTTGCCATGTAGATATTCAGCGCACTAGTAAAAGAAGGCCCGGTGACGTGGTATTTTTTTGCATTTCCTTGGAGTAAATTTGTTATTTACTCCACTTCGTACCATGCGCTAGGAACTGCATTATATTTTGATTTAGCCAACATGCTGCTCTCTGTCCACCTTTTTGCCGTTCCAGTTGAATTGAATCTTGTTTTTTGTAAGCATATTTTATTGAGTTGTATCTATTTTTTAGCATTCAAAATATTCTTGATTAGAAAAGTACATAGTTAAAATAACAATCTACTAGCTCTTCCATGAATAAATGATGTTCAGGGTACTTTCTAAGTACTCTGTATAGGGTCATTTATTTTGACATCCAAGATCATGTCATGCAACATATTGTCCATTTAATTTCATGGTAGAACCGACCGACTGGAAATTGTTCATTATGTTCTTAACTCGTGTTTATAATTTATATATTGTTTCTTTATTAAGTTTGTGCATAGATAAAAACTAAACCATGGAATCACTTCTGTATATCTTATATCCATTAGACTCTTCGACTTCAAGTTATTGCGAAGGCAAAGGAAAAGAAGAATTTTTTAATGGGTCGATCATCAACAAGAACTGTCAAGAAAAAAGATTCCTAAGATAATTTTTTAAAACCCAAAAAAAATTTTGCATATTGAGAAATTTATTTGAGACAGATAAATTCTGTCCACTTGCATGAACTTGCACGATACAGTTGTTATGCATCCAAATGTGTATAGAGATCAATCCTTTTAGCATAATTATACAATGAATTCATCCATATATGACGTACTTGTAAGATTGGGGGTTGGGAATGTGAGGGTGAGTAAGAACAATAATGGGAGAACATTCTTGTTGTGCAGGGAATTGGATGGGAATACAACAATGTGTGGGATGAGAATTGAGAAACATGGCACATTGTGTGTGTGTTTTTTAAAAGAAAGAAATAAATAAATATATGCACATCTATATATAACAAAATACAGTTCAAATAATCAACCTGATTGTAACTTCAAATCAAGTTGATAAACGGTCTGTGTCAATATAGCTCACTTCATTGCTTATATATGTTTTTAATATTTCCCATACATTGCATTAGGGTACGTCGAGTATGTCAGAGTTTCATGCATATCGGAAGAACTTTTTAATCCCTAATCCGTCATAGACTAGAAGGGTGTTTAAGCTTCACAGGAGAAGCACCATAGTTATAAAAGATAACACATTACTATTATAGGAATAATCAACCTCTAAAGTTCCATTGTCACTATACAAGATGATCGATAGAATTTTTGAAGCCTTTGGCAATTCACCATAATTTTTGTCAACTGATAGAGGCTTATGAGTTGCTATAAAAAAATAAAATAAAAAAATCCAATTTAAAAATCCTTTTTGAATATCATCTGAAATGTTACCTTTTTGGGTAGGGGAAGTCTAATCATCGTATGCGTGACATACTCCTTTTAATCAATCTTTATATATAATAAGCTACATGTCTTAAACTAATTCTGCCTTGAGTGTTGGGATTATGATCGGACCCAAGAATATTGATAAGACTTATTCCTTACCCTTAGTCTCATAGAAACCATTATTCAAGAATGGCGTTGATATAAGATTTGGATGTCAATATATAAGCGATTCATCTATTTCAGACAAATAATTCGTAAGTGATTGAATCAATCAATGATAACTTGTGACTACAATATCAATCATCTTTTAAGTATATCCTACCAAATATGGATCACTATTGAGAAGAATTATTGACAAGATATCTAGATCTGTTCAGTTGATCATAGAAGAAATTAAGAGAGGATTGGAAAATCAAATATATGAGTATGACGATGAATCAATATTTACAATTTATAGTGCAGGTCATGGTTAGTCTTAATTTGACCATGCGAGGGCACGATGAATCTTAACTGGGCGGGAGATAGGAAGGCCAGTTAGGGTAGTGACTGCTTAGTACGCAGGTCTAGGATCGCAGTCCTTTGTACGGTTTTATGCGAGCTCACAATGTTTTTATGCCTTGTTGGGATCCCCACTTTTGACCAGCTTCGTTGGCCCTCTATTTTAGGATACCCATGTCGGGGATCCTCGGTTTTATTTTTCATACGAGCTCGTCTACCTGTACTGGTCGGGGCCGTCTAGAGTGACTTTTCTAGGAAGTCACTCTCACCCGTCTTAGTGGCATAGTTTTGGAGTAGACCTATCCCTCTATTGGACGTCACTTCCAATTAGAGGGCTAGACGGAAGAGTCTCTTAGGAGACTTCTTCACCGCTTGAGTTTTGGTTACTTTCCGCCAACAGGCTTGGCGATGCTATATCAGAATCATCTATGGCTACATCTGAATCATCTAGAGTTACATTGAATCAGTTACAATTGAAAATTTGGAGAAGTTACATATTGAGATTGAAAAGTAACAGTAGAAATTGACTAAGAGTTGAGATCAGTTAAGATTGTATTGGTTAGAGTTGGTTGCAATCAAACCTAACATAAAATCATTAACCATTATCAACCATCAATCGTCAGCAAATCATCGGATCTTTAGATTACTACTGTGAATATATACTAAGTTAGTGGATGTGTTGGGAACTTAGTTAGGATGCACTATACACCATCGCGTGTCTACGGAGGCACCCCATCCCTAAGGCACTCTTCACGCCTTAGAGTCATAGTATGAGGTCACACACAGACCTCACACTAACCAAATCTAGGTTGGTTATGAAATTTATGCGAAATCTCCAGGATTGCCCTCATTCATTGGAGGTGAAGATTTTGCTTGAAGTTGAAATGCTGACTTTTAAGGATGTCTTAACCGGGGCCTCCTTTTTGATTAAAGCAAAAATGTCCTAGAACTCTTCTACAAGGATCTTACGGGACCTGATGGAAGAAGCTCCAAACCCGTTGCATAACCAAGCCTCCACTGTGGAATTGGAGTCAGACTTAATTGGAGCCCCATTTTCAGTTTAAACCCTTACGAAGATTTATTACACAAGGTTCCCTCTGCACATGGAAATAATGGTTACATGTTGCCAAAAAGAGAATGCTCTTCTACTGTACCCGTCACTAGTTTAGTCAAGAAAGACTCATCTTCTTTGTGAAGGAATGCTATGGGTAGTTGTCCATCGACCAAAGCCCTTGGTAGTAAAGAGGCAAATGCTAAACGAGTTGTTGGAATACAACTTGGGACATGTAGTCTTGGAGGCAGCCACATGGATCCCCAATGGTGTTCTCACGCAAGAGGCATAAAATTGGGGCCTACGATTGGATGGAGCAAGAACTTGATGATCATTTAAGTTGGCATAGACATCACCGATTGTTACGAACCTGACCCTGCTGATTAAGGCACAATCTGACATAGAGCGAACTTTGACGTCACCTAAGGTGGGCACGGAGAACATTTATGTTTTAAGTGGAAGAATGTGTCAGTGTTGTGGCACCTAGTGTGAGGTCACCATGTGCCATATGGAGATCACAACATGGAGTTCTATGGGCTTGTCGACCAGGAGAAGAGGTTGATGGTGGGGTTCTCTATTGAGGTCTTGGAAATTAGAGATTGTTTCTTCAGGAAACCTTGATTGGGGAGTGGAATCTTTTGATATGGAAACCAATCACTGACCTTTGTCTAACTAAATATGAGGCGATAACAACTAATGGCTCAGCAAAAGGTGTTCTCATATGTTGGAATGCGTATTTTTTGGTCTTGTGCATTAGTATAAAGGTTGAAGATCGGCAATGGTCGTACTTGAGCAGAAAGCGGATGACTTTCTACTGATGATGACCTCGGTTGTTATATCCCCATGGTCCAAATTAATAATATATGTCCACATGATTCTACGTTCAAAATATGGTCCAGATTAGTAATATATGTCCACACGTACGATTCTACATTCAAAATACCAAACTGTACAATACATGCGGGAGAGTAGTAAAGAAAGAAAAAGCCAACTATATTTTCCATTTAATTTTCATTTGCATCAATGTCCACAAAAGATGTACAATGTACCAAAATGAGTAACACTTGTAAATACACATCATATCTCTCATAAACCTTTACAAGTAGAAGAAAACAAAAGAAAAATAAGCTAGTGCACCACTGGTCTAGTCTTAGTTGTAGAAATCAACCTACAAGCTGCCTATTGCTGCGGCTGCCGCTCCTGCGAACCTGCCGAATTCACGCAAATATGTTTATGAGCAAAGCACCCAACACTGATATAAAATTAAAACTAAGAAAGGGTAAAAGTGTGCACATAAAATTGTAGCTGTAAGGACGCAACTATCAATAAGGAAAATAACTACTAATAAGTACTAAATGAGAAGTGGACACTCTAAAAGATAGCTATGTTATTTAGGTTATCACGTTAAAGTTATATAAGAACTATTATTGTTATTTATATACATCTTAACTTAGTTTCCAACGTGTCCTTTTACTAATCATTTCCATGTTTCTATTATTTTAATGAGATAAGCTATTTGATTTCAACAATGATCAACTAAGATCCACTACTCGTCGGTAAGAGTCCACGACGGTTGGGCACAAGGTAGAGCACATGATCTGGTTATAGGATCTGATTCACTTCTTACTTACAGTAGTTGGGAAGACCTACGACTACCTTCCGTTTTTCTCCCATTACAAGGCAAACTGGTAATATACCTCCTTCGGTAATCTCACTCCTTTCATAAAACCAATACATGAAACCAACTCAAGTGATCAACCCTAATTGACCTCATGTATTAATCTTATGACATAAAGCATAGAAAAGACTATTAGCCATACGTCCTTAAACGTCATCGCGCAACCACCGGTACTACATCGGGGCGCATGCAGACACAAGACTATGTGTCTCTTAGCCAACGCAGACACCGGGGTTGCGACCATCTAGTCATCTACCCGGGGACCTAGGGGTGCATACCCATCCCTTGCGGTCACTATTTCCCTCTACCCTTGGCAACACATGTACTCCATTCATGTGTGAAATCTTAACACGTGAAATGTACCATTGTAGAAACAACATAAGCACACACAGGAAATGCATTGCGACTCAGATCAAATTTCTTAATCTTCATAATCAAAATCGTACCACTTTCATCATTGTTAGAAAATAGACATACGGAAGAGAACATGGAAAAGGAATAAAGAAACAATAAGAATAACGGGATTTAACGTGGAACCCTACTCCGTAAGGAGCGAGATGAAACCACAGGAGAAGCCCTCAAAGGGGAATATGCTTTATTGCTTTTTCTCACTGTACTACATGAGGTTTGGGGCTCCTTATATAGCCTCACCAGAGCCTCCAAATCTCACCACTGGTCGATGTGGGTCTAAACATATGGATGGGGTATCCAGGATCCATTTGCCTTGCTACAACTCATATGACGCACAACCAAATACTCCAACACTCCCCCTCAAGCTGGAGCATGCAATGCTCGGCTTGGACAAACATACTGAAATTCAACTCACGCTACAGGACACTACAAACAATATCAACTCAACGCGCACAATTGTCGGCTGCTGTCGAGGACGTTGCTTCTCATGTCATGCAGGTGAGGAGGACGAACGGGCTGGAGTGTGAGTCAAACTGATGACTCGGAATATGACCATCGAATCTGCACAACTGTAGAGTCTGGAATCTGAATGGTCTAGAAATCTGCATCCGAATCTGGAACATCTGAATAGACCTGTGACTCTACATATACCCCCTCCCCTTTCTCCCATACTTGTCAGAAAATGGACATCGACAATGTTGGGAGAAGACAATAAAATTGGGGTAACAAAATCAAATAAGCCGATTACATTTTTTTCTTTTTCTTTTTTTTTCCGGATTGTCTTCTAAAAAAATTCTCTAATCATTTTTTTAACCACTCAAAATTTTTTTCCGACTTTTTAAAATCATTTTTTTAAAACATTTTTCATTCTTTTTATTCCGAATATTTTGTGTACGACTTTTTCTTGTATGCGTCTCTTTTCTTCTTTCTCTCTTTTTTGAATTGCGTACGGCCTTTTTTTGTATGTACGCGCCTCTTTTTTTTCAACCAAATAAATTTGGCCCAGTTGGGCCCAAAGATGCATCAGCCCATTTGGGCTTTACAGAACATCTCCCCCTTTTTTTTAACATTCTTCGATTAGCAGACCCCCTTTTTTTTCTCTTGACACCCCAACCCAAACTGGCCGTTACAGTTTTTTTAAATGTACGGTAGCCCTAGGGTTTGGAAACCCTCGACATAAGAGACAACCCGCCGCCCCCGACCTGGGGCTCTGCTCCTGGAGATGGAAGATGCGCGCGCGTGGGGGAAGGAGCACAAGGGCTCTGGAGAAGGATCGGGGTCTGAAGGAGGGCTCCGCCTGCGAATATGCGCGTGCGCGGGGAAGCACCACCAGCAGAAGCGCATGGAGAAGAGACGCGAGGGCACGGGCCCGCTGCCTAGAGTTTGCGCTGCCATAGCGCTGCCTTAGTGGGAGGACCTGCGCCGCCTTAGCGCCTGTGCCGCCCCGGTGATCTGCATCAAGGGTTTCTGCCGCTTGAGATGATCATCGCCCTCGAGGGCGATCTCGATGTGAACCACGATCTGGGTGTGAACCACGATCTGGATGTGAACCACGATGGAGGTCATCGCTCCGCTTCTGCTATGGCTCGCCGCGGTGGATCATATTTGCGCCACCGCCAGAAGACCTCGCGCCGCCTGCGCGAGGGAGGAGCGGCGGGGCTATTGTCGCCTGGAGCGGCACCTCTTGCGCTATGGGTTGGAACGCGCGAATGATGAAACCGGTGCTGCTTTGTTCTTCAAGAAACCCTAGATCGATGACTACGATGATTGAATCTCGAATATGCACTTGGAGCTCAAGGAGAAGATAATCTCCTGGGCTGCGAGAAGATGAACTGGAGGCATGAAGACCAAGCCTAGCAAAAGTTAGGGTTTCTGAAACCCTAGAATCTCTCGAACATGATCCATCTTGAATAATACAAGAATGTGAATAATCTTTAATCGAATCTCGAAAAAAAAGAACTTGAAATCCTCGAGAATCGATCCGCTCTGATACCATGTTAGAAAGTAGACATGCGGAAGCGAACATGGGAAAGGAATAAAGAAACAATAAGAACAACGGGATTTAACGTGGAACCTCCGTGAGGAGCGGGATGAAACCACGGGAGAAGCCCTCAAAGTGGCATATGCTTTATTGCTTTTTCTCACTGGACTACAGAAGGTCTGGGGCTCCTTATATAGCCTCCCCAGAGCCTTCAAGTCCCACCACTGGTCTATGTGGGACTAAACATATGGACGGGGTAAATGGATCTCTCTAGGATCCATTTACCCTGCTACAACTTATATGGTGCACAACCAAATACTCCAACAATCATCATTGCAAAGATTTTAGAGTATTGTATACCGCATATAATTTAATTTTTATAGGCAACTATGTCTCTAGATAATCCAACCAATAAGTATTATGATTAGTTTTGATAGTTATATGTTGAATTACACAAACACAAGGATAATTTAGCATGTGAACAATAAACATGCACATAGAATGACAGTAGCAGAAATGAAAATGCGAAGGTGGGTGTGTGGTCATATACGAAAAGATCAGATCAGAATTATGCGATCAGAAGGGAAGTTAGTGTAGCTCCGATAGAGGATAAGATGAGAGAAAACCACTAAAGATGGTTTGGCCATGTGCAAAGAAGGTTGGTTGATGCGCCAATTAGAAGATACGAGAGTTGGGATGTTGAGCCAATTAAGAGAAGGAGAGGACAACTCAAGCAGTGCTGGAATGCGACTATCTGAAGGGATCTTAGTTATTTGGATTTAAGCCCGAGAATGACCCAAAATAGATTTGAATGAAGGGAGAGAATCCATGTATCCGACCCTATATAATTGTGGGAAAATGCTTTGTCGTTGTTATTAATATTGTAAAATTCTCTGATTTATTCGATGTCCCTCAATTAAAAGGAGACATTTTCTAGATTTTTCTTATGGCCATTGCAGCCGCAAAAGCGGTAACTGGACTAGCTATTGTTGGATGGCTTCTCCATATTATTTTTGAAGGAATTTTTGGATGAAACCCTCAATTAAAAGGAGACATTTTCTAGATTTTTCTTACAGCCATTGCAGCCGCTAAAGCGGCAACTGGACTAGCTATTGTTGGATGGCTTTGAGGATTGAAGATTTCAGGCTAATTGCTCTTTCAAACACTATATATCTCATCTTGGTCAAAATTTTAGCCAACCGACTTAGAGGGTCTTGGACCCCATCATTTCACTTGAACAATCAACATTCATCCCGGAATGTCAACTTTGGATAGCGTGGTTATTGTTACCGAATTGTTGCTAATTAGAAGAACAGAAGTCACAAAGAGTGCTTTGAAAAATGGATTTCTCCAATGCATATGATTGTGTGAGCTGGAAGTTTATTTGGGCATCACTACAACGTAGAAATTTTCCAGATTTGTAGATTAGCTGAATGAAGAGGCGCACCATAACTACCTCTTCCTCGAATATGATCAATGGGAGATCAGAGGGTGGTTTAAACCGGCAACAAAGAGGAGTCAAACATGGCTGCTGTCACACCTCCAAATTCCGTGATCGAGAATGATCGTGCAGACACGGTAGCTGGAGAATGATTGATGGAGCTGGACTTTAGGAGTCCGAAAATGCGTGGGTATTACGAAGGTTATCCACGAGAGTCTGGAGGCTCAACCGTACATTACAAGGGAGAAGTGTCATACAGGACACTGGCTCGGTAGTAGAGTGTCGTGAAGCTTGTAGCAGTGCGAGCACAATGGAATACAGACATCAGTGCAAGATATGACAACAGATGCACGCAACGGGTACATACGCGAGCGCAGAAGGGTGGTATGTAGTGAAGCAATATGCATTGAGGAGCAATGCGATACGGTCATAGAGGCGTACGCACGAAGGCGCACGGTATCGGTACTGATGCGTGGCGATCTGCAAAGGCATGGTGCGTTGCAGGTGTTGAGTACGAGCATTGTCGAGCATGCTCGGTAGTATATGTACGATAGTGGTCTGGAGGCCACGATTGCGAAGTTCTGGAGGACACCCCCTTAGCATGCAGAACGCTAAGGAAGGGTTTACCGCACGAGGGTCTGAAGGCCGCGGGTTCCCTTTGACATAAGTTCGAGTGTTCGGTGGCACTCGATGAATTATGGCAAAGCTGCATCAACAAGCGTTGGAGCGCGAGTGTGCTGATGACTGGACGGTTGACTGGGCGTCAACCGTGTGGGGAGACGAAAGGACAACAAGGGAGTCGAAGAGACGAGCAGACGAAGAGTTGCTGAGGAATATGAAGGGTTACCAAAGAACTCGAAGGGTCTCTTGTGTCTTTATGTTTCATTATTGTAAATGTAATAATGAGTGTCCCTTTTGTTGCTTTGAGTCTTGTATAAAAGGAGAGGTGATGGCTCATTTGTAAACACACAAATGTAGAGTGTCCACCCACTCCAGAGAGAGTTCCCCTTCTTATAAGAGAAGAGCTTTGTGCCCGTGCTTGTGTGATGGTGTGGTTGTGTTCTTGAGCGAGTTCTTGATAGTGTTCCTTAACGATCCATGGAGTCGAGCTTCTACTTGTGTCTGAGCGTCGGTGCGTTAGCAAACAAGGGTATCGAGAATAGTTGGAGCGCGTCCGTGACTGTTATACTCGGAAAGGCTGGTTAGTTACGGGTTAGCTAACGCCACACAGGATCAGTCGAAATCGATAGATGGATTTTGACCCTGTTACATTTGGTATCTGAGCCAGGTTCGTGATACAATTCGTTGACACGAGTTGGTATCAAAATAAGGAACAGATCACAGAACTTGGTCGGTGCCAAGAAAGCGGGTAAAGCTAGGAGCGACTGTCGGTGCAGTCGATCGCGGGAACCAAGGAACTTGTTGGTGCAAGTTCATTTTCAATCAACAAAGCAAAGATGGTGGTTGTTACCGATCGCGTAGCAGCATTGGAGCAAGCGATGACAGAGGTGGAGTCCACTGTTGGGACTCATGCCCATCGCATAGTCGTCTTGGAGGATCGTTCTTCAGAAGGATCAGATGTTGGGGACGAGACCCAACAACGCTCAGCGGAGCAGATCAAGTCCTTGGAGGACAAACTGGAGGCGTTCAGCACGATGATGGAGGATCTACGCAGCGAGATCTCCCTCATCAAGAAGGCGTTGGCGAATATTGGAGGTTCCACGGAGGTGCAACGACGCAAGGTAACCGAACCCAAACCCTTTACAAGTACGCGGAGTGTCAAGGATTTGGAGAACTTCTTATGGGATATGGAAGTTTATTTGGTGGGAAGGTACCCGAACCCAAACCCTTTACAACGACGCAAGGTACCCGAACCCAAACCAAGACGAGGGAAGTCGAGAAAATGGGCTTGGCATCGATGTACATGTCGAGTGAAGCCAAGTTATGGTGGAGGAGCAGTGTAGCAGACGAGGCAAGACTGATGATATCCAGATGAGATGATCTAGTCACGGAACTGAAGGAGCAGTTCCTGCCAAAGAACACTGCTTGGGTTGCACAGCCTAAAGCAAACAGGTACTGTTCGTGAGTACGTGAAACAGTTCACGTCTTTGCTGCTAGACATCAAGGAGATGTTTGACGAGGACAAGCTGTTCAACTTCACGATCGGGTTGCAAAGCTGGATGCAAGCCGAACTGCAGAGGCAGGGCGTGAAGGACCTGAATTCAACAATCGTGGTGGCGGATGCGTTGGTCAACTACGGTGCCCAACCAAGTCGCAAGGCTGAAGAGAAGGAGTTCACCAGCAAGCTGAAGGCGCGGTCGAAGGATTGGGGCAAAGGCGTTGCCCATGATCTACCAACGGAGGAACGAGAGTACTCCAAGAAGAGGGAGCAACCCAAGAGCAATGGGTGCTTTATATACGACGAATCGCATCGGACGCGGGAGTGCCTAAAGAAGGAGGAGCTGAACTCTCTGCATGCGGACGAGGAGGAGGAAGAAGTATGTGAGGTACGCTTGGGAGCAATCGGTGCTATGCGCAAGGTACGTCTCACAATACTTCGAGCTGAAGCTTCGAATTCGATGGAGGGAGGGAACTCCACAACAAAGAGCTTTGGAGGTGCCAAGGTTCGATCGAGGACGCACAAGAGTGCGCAGGTGCATGCCGAGCACCAACGTGTATGTAGGAGGCACACAACCAAAGTCACGGATAGGAGAACATCCGTGCATGAGAAGGCAAGGCAGAGCTCTGGAGGGCGATGCAACATGGACAAGTGGGTACACGTCCATGGGATAGAGTGGTGATGAACCACACCACCGATGATCTTGCAGGAGGCAAGATACCGAAGATGCTCGGAGCGTAGGAGGTGCTCATTTTCTAGGATGCGGGGACACTCACAGGGAACGATAGAGATCATCAACGAGCGAACGTGGAGGTGAGTACGTCACATGTGGAGCTGGAGCTACCACACACCAGCGATGGAGCTGGTGTATCCAGGAGGGATACATTGAAAATGAGAGCTGACAAGGAAGCTCCACTTTTCACGTTGAAGACCAAGTCATGGAGGGACGTGGTTCGTGAGAAGAACATGTGCAGGAAGGGAGGCGGTGCAAGCTTGCACCACCCTTCCAATTGAGCAGCATCAGGAGGTGCGTAGCGGATGGATGATCGTGACGAGACGCCAGCTGAATAAGGAATGCTCGGTTGAGGACAACTGATTCTTCAGGTGGGGGAGGCTTGTCACACCCCCAAATTCCGTGATTGAGAATGATCGTGCATACACGGTAGCTGGATGCTGGAGAATGATCGATGGAGTTGGACTTCAGGAGGAGTCCGAAAATGCGTGGGTATTACGGAGGTTATCCACGGGAGTCCGGAGGCTCAACCGTACGTTACAAAGGAGAAGCGTCATACATGACACTGGCTCGATAGTAGAATGTCGTGAAGCTTGTAGCAGTGCGAGCACAATGGAATACAGACAACAGTGCAAGACATGACAACGGATGCACGCAACGGGTACATACGTGAGCGCAGAAGGACGGTATGCAGTGAAGCAGTATGCATTGAGGAGCAATGCGATACGGTCACAGAGGCGTACGCACGGAGGCACACGATATCGGTACCGATGCGTGGCGATCCACAAAGGCATGGAGCGTTGCAGGTGCTGAGTATGAGCATTGTCGAGCATGCTCGGTAGTACATGTACGAGAGTGGTCCGGAGGCCACGATAGCGAAGTTCTGGGGGACTTCCCCTTAGCATGCAGAACGCTAAGGAAGGGTTTACCGCACGAGGGTCTGGAGACCGCGGGTTTCCTTTGGCACAAGATCAAGTGTTCGGTGGCACTCGGTGAATTATGGCAAAGCTGCATCAGTAAGCGTTAGAGTGCACGTGTCCTGATGATTGGACGGTTGACTGGACATCAACCGTGCGGGAAGACGAAAGGACAACAAGGGAGTCAAAGAGACAAGCAGACGAAGAGTTGCTGAGGAACGTGAAAGGTTGATGAAGAACTCGAAGGGTCTCTTGTGTCTTTATGTATCATTATTGTAAATGTAATAATGAGTGTCCCTTGGGTTGCCTTGATCTTGTATAATAGGAGAGGTGGTGGCTCATTTGTAAAGACACAAGTGTAGAGTGTCCACCCACTCCAGAGAGAGTTCCCCTTCTAATAAGAGAAGAGCTTTGTGTCCGTTCTTGTGTGATTGTGTGGTTGTGTTCTTGAGCGTTCTTGAGCGAGTTCTTGAGAGTCTTCCTAAACGATCCATAGAGTTGAGCTTTTGCTTGTGTCTGAGCGTCGGTGCGCTAGCAAGCAGGGGTATCGAGAAGAGTTGGAGCGCATCCGTGACCGTTCTACTCGGGAAGGCTGGTTAGCTACGGGTTAGCTAACGCCGTACATGATCAGTCGAAATCGATAGCGGGATTTTGACCCTGTGACAGTTACCATCTTGCACCGCTACTCTTCATCATTTTGGCAAATGCTGTTTCGGTTATGGTAAAACCGACAACATAACATGAGTTCTTGAGAGGTTCTACAACTTCTGCTAGGAGTGATATCTCCATCTTTGTTCTTCAATAAGCAGATGATATTGTTTTATTCATCAAGGGAGGACTGAATGAGTACAATAGAATAAATGTCGTCGTGGATCTTTTCGAAGATGTCTCTGATATCTAGATTGTATCCAGATGAATGAATGCAAATCTACATTCATTCCATTTGGTACGACTGCCGAGATGGTAGGCAATACTAGGAACACCTAGATGGAGATTGCCTATTACCTACTTGGGTTTCCTGCTGCTGCTGGTAAGCGGAAGACTAAAGCAGGCCGATTAAGCACCACCCTTGATTGAGAAGCTGGAGAAGAAGTTGGCCTTGTGGACGGTAACTTGCCTCTCCAGGGGAGGTCGATTATTATTGGTAAGGGCAGTTCTTTCTGTCAGTTCTTGTTATTTTGTCTTGATGCGGCTACTGCCGCTTGGAGTTAGGCAGTGGCTTGAATATTTGATGAGAAGGTTTTTGTGGTCCTCATCCTCAGAGTCTGTAGGAATCGCACTCGTGGACTTGGACTCTATTACTTAGCCTTTTAAAGATGGAGGGCTAGGGGTTCTGAAGTTAAAGGAAATAAATAAGGCATTTCTTGCGAGATGGATCCTGCGAATTTGGGGTAATGGCAATGATTTGCTTATCAATCTAGTTCAATTGCTATATGGGGTTATGTTGGGACTGAGTGCTAGGCCTGATGCAGTTGCCTCCCCCTCTACCTTCTGGAGAGACAATTGCACTATGCTTTGTGACTTTCTACCTTTGCTATATAAACAAGTTTAGATTCTAGATTGATGGCTAACCTGTGGATGCCATCCTTCGTGATCGTTTTAAGCACCTACTCGTGCTGGCAGCTGATCAGGGAGTGTCAGTTGCAGAGTACTAGTTGGATAATGCCTGGACACTGCTCTTCTGATCGCACATATTTGATCAGAGGCAGGAACAGTTTTTATATATGTCAGATTATCTTGCATCATTGGAAGGTCCGTACAATCGAAGGGATTCATGGGTCTGGTGAGATGGGCAATTTACAGTAAATAAGGCGTACTAAGTCGTGTGTGCTTCGACATGCTTGATCCCAACATAATCTCCCAGGATTGTGCATGGATTTGGAAGTGGAGGATTCCCTTGTGTGTGGAAATATTCCATTGGGTCCTCAGACATGGGTGCATTCTAATGGCAGCCCGTAGGGCGGGACTTCTGCAGGAAACACACGTGGAGTGAATATGCTGTCGGGAGGATCAAAAAGATGCGAACCATCTCTTCTTCACCTGCATGGACTCCGGATGGGCTCAGGAGGAGGCAAGCGTGATTGGCGATGTTCACGAGGATGCGGACAGGTTTTTGGACTCCATTGGTGGCTGCTGGAGGGGTTCAAATGATGATAAAACGAAAGCTATCACCTTAATTTGAGCCATCTGACTTGCAAGGAACATGGTAATCTTTAGGGGAGAGAGATTCTATGTAGAAAATGCGTTAGAACATGCCAAGGTGCTCTTTGGGGATTGGTTACTATAACCTTTGGACCTTATTTACTCTTAGTGAAATTGTGAGTTAGGGTGCACTTTTCCCAGGATGTGCACTCCATAAATTCTCAATTAATAAATAAAATATACAATAACAGTGTTATTTACAGTGTCTGCACTCCATTTATAGCTTCATTGCACGTAAAATCAAATCTACTGCAAGGAGAAAGACACATAGACAAACCTTGCTATGCCTCTTAATTAGTTTGTTGAGTGTCTCTCCACCTCATACTTACTAGTGTACCCAGGATATTTTGATGATGATGTCCATGTCAGCCCTGTCCTCTTTGTAAAGTGGGTTTCAATAAAGTTGGCAGTGAGCTGAAGCAGCTCATTAAAAAAAGTTGAGGCTTACGATGTGTATCCTGACAGATCTTCAATCAATACACCGTGTAACAACTTCTGGTACAAAAGTCCATAATGCATATTAGAACCACACTATGTAATATTACTCATGAGGGAGGAGCTGTGTTTGAAGATAATACAAAAAGTGATCCTTACTCTCTTCCATTGTATTAATTTACCTTTGCAGCTACAACCTCATGATCCTGCAATTGTTAGAAGAGCTGTTAACCATTTCCTACAGGTTAGTTTTATTGGAAATTTTAACTCTGTTTTTGAACTTCCAGCCGTAAATGTTATTTTCTAGTATTACATAATAACATTCTATTAATATGGCATGATCTTTTTGTTTTGCATTTCTATGATTTTCTGTAGAGCAATGGATTTCACCAACAATGTTCTGGCTATCCTAAGAATTTTTTATTCAAATGTTTTGATAGCATGTGTTTTAATGAATGACAGAAAAATGAAGGTGATATAACAATTACTGATATTCGGTGTGTTCCGCTGGATTTTCATGCTAGATTCATGGCTGTAGAGCGGACGTAGGTATTTCTTGATTGAGACGCCTTTGAGTAATTATTATTAACAATTGTTGTACATGTAACTTTTAGCTTCCAGAGTATAAATATGAGATAAGAAGTAAATTGTCATGAAAATAATGCATTTAGACAAGCTGATGATCTAAGCTCATATTACCTTTCGCATTAGCATATGCTGAGCATAAGATGTCTGAGTCACGTTGAGCCATCCTGTGGGTTATCCCAGCCCATTTCTGTTTTTTCGTTTATCTTCTTCTTCCCTAAGTAGAGTATGGATGTAATTTACCCATACGTCTCTTTCTATATAAAGAGGAGCTAGGTTCATTGATGAGGTAAACCGTCATGTTTCTTTTAACTTCGTAACCGAATGATAGTCACATGTGGAGCATAGTATTTTTTGAGATTCCCTCTTTTCTTTCATCCACGAACATTATCACAAACCTTCAAGAACCTTCCACACTGAACAAGGCCCTCTAAAGCATTCTGACTGCAGCATTAATCCCACCTCCGCCCACTGAGCTGTTTACAGTGACCCCTAAGCACCGCCCTTGAGCTGCTGTAGACTGTTACCCAACTTCAGATCTGGGCTGAGCTGCTCCAGATCACTCAAGTTTCTCCAGATCTTGAAGAAGTTGATCCAGATCGGCCGAGTTGCTCAATATTTGGGCAGAGCAGATCCAGGTCATTCAAGCTGGCACCAGAATCGTAACTTCATATTTACTAGGATGAATGCCAAATACCTAACTGAATTTTGTTTTGGGACAGGAGCACATCTTCTCCCCATTAGACTCCCCCACCCCTGCCCAGGCTCGCTAACTGGGCACCAAGACCCTTGTGTTGGTATGGTATGATACGACTGCGGGCTTTGTCCGTCCTTGAGTAGAGAAACGGTTGTTCAAATATTTTAGTGACAAATATTAAATATGTACAGATTAATTCTTCTTACCATTTATAGACAATGAATCCATCTTTGATTGGATGAAAATATAGTACAAAAGGATATTGAGTTGTTATATCTTTTCTTTTAGTGTTTTTATCGCTATTATTCCATAATATCTTATAGTGTTATCCATTATATGTTGGTTAGTAAATATATGATTACATCGACATATATAATTATAGTTTGTGTATTTTTCTCTGTAAATCGAGGCTTACGTCTCGACCGCCTCGTGGCCACATGTCACCTTGATTCTAGATAAACGTTTCATTCCAACTTTTATTTTTTTAAAACTTGGTTATGAATACAAAAAAACATTAAATTTACATATTCATTTTGTATACGTTTATAAGGTCCTTAAACTACCGAGCGAGTAATTAATATCATCAATAAAATGCTCCATAAAAGCAAAAACACCTTGGCAGAACGTCTCGCCTCTCCTCGAGGCGTTCTGCGGCTTCTGCCTCAGCACACCTCAGCCACCCGAGGCGCATGCCCCACGGAATTTGACCAAAACAATCGCCTCAAGGCTAAATGGGATGCCTCGAGGCACATTTTTTTAATACAATGTAAGCGACACGTTGATACTATATATAAACATGTGTCCGAGATCATCCATGACTGATAGGTGGATTTTATGATGCTGAATGATATTGCCTAAGCAATCAGCCTTTGTCCCTGGGAGGCTTATGGTTGATGGGTGGGCGTTGGCGTTCGAGATCATCCCTGACCGGAAGAGGGACCAGTCCAGGGACATACTATGGAAGATAGACTTCTCAAAGGTTTATGATTGTGTTGACTGGAGATTTCTTTGGGTATCCTTGGAGAAGAGGGGTTTTCCTTAGTTGTGGGTGTCATGGATGAAAATATGCATCACGACGGCTTCATATGTTGTTTTGGTGAATGGTCGGCCATAAGGAGGTTTCTATCAACCCTAGCGGGGTGTGAGGAAGGGTTGTCCTTTAGACTAGTGCCTCTGCTATTTGTGTCAACGACTGATGCATTGACGGCAATGTTGAAACTGTCATTTGAGGAAGGCCTATACATGGGTTACGACAAGGACGATATACATATTCCTATACTTCAATATGAAGATGACACGATGATCTTCATTGATGGGGACCTGGTGCATGTTCAAAGGGCTTCACATATTATGGAGATCCTTGGCTATATATTCGATCTCAAGCTAAATAGAGAGAAATCCATTTTTTCCTGTTGGTCTTAATCAAGCTGAAACTCAGGAGATTGGGGACTCCCTTCTTTGCCCGAAGGAAGACATCTCAACATCTCAATTACATATATGGGCCTTCCTCTTGAGGTGGGCCGTCTGCAAAGAATAGATTGGAATATGGTGCTTGAGAGACTGGAAAGCAAGCTGGTAGGTTGGAAGGCAAGATCCTTATCTAAATGTGGGAAAATTGTTCTTCTCAAACATGTGTTATCTGTGATACCTGTCTTCTTCTGCTCCACCAGATGGATTCCCACATGTGTACATACTCGCATTGAGAGCTTGATGAGGCGATTCCTTTGGTCGAATGATAAATACGAACGTGGTGAGATATTCATCTCATGAGTTGGAAGGATGTGATGCGTAGAAAGGAAGGCGACAACCTTTGGATCCTCGAGTTGGAATGCATGAACAAGGCCCTACTTTCCATGTGTCTGCTAAGATTATGGGGGGAAGAGGACTTGGTGTGTAAATTGATGCATAAGATTTATGGGATTACGGGCAGCCTGCAGACCTCGATCATTAGGCACCCCTCTGCTCTTTGGACTGGTATTAGAAAAATGCTCCCCGATATGAGAGATACTACAACCGGCTATTCGTAATGGTGAGACATTTTGTTTCTGGCTGGATAATTGGACAGGACTAGGAGGGACCCTCATCTCTTTCCCCTTTCTCAGAATCAAGATGCCTCTGTTGGTGATGTATGGTCGGTAGGTGTTTGGAGCCCTTGCTTCCTGCGCGCACTATCTGAACAAAGGATTTATGAGGTCATTTCCCTTCTTGGTGAGACTGATCTTGAGGGGCCACACACAACAATGATCACTATAGCTAGGTTAATGGGAAGTACTCGATGAAAAAAGCACATCTTGTCTTCACACAAAGCCGTCGCTTGGCCTTGGATAATCTAATGCGTGACTTCCAAATCATTTGGAAAACTAAAATTCAGCAAGAGATTAAGGTCTTCCTTTGGCTTGTAAGACACGAACATTTGCTCACAAAGACATAACGAGATGACATTCTACATACCAGTGACCATACATGCAACATATGCAACGAGGAAGATGAGGGCTTGGAACATTTTTTTTAAATGCTGGACAACTTCACATAAATGGGAAGGTGTGAATATTTCTCGGGTAAAAACATATGATAGTACATCATTTTGTAGCTTAATTAGGTCGTCATGTGGCAACTCGCAGGAGGATGCATCCCCAACTTTCACCATCTTTGGGCTATTTGGTGCTCTATAAATGAGAATATTTTTCGAGGCCAATGGTTTTATGCTGAAAATGTTCTTGGTTATTGTTGGAAAAAGTGAGCAATCTATATTCCAAGGAACCCTAGTCTCTCTTATATAGGGAGAGACCTCATGGGTAAAATACATACGAGTCCAGAAGGTAAACAGGAATTAAGAAACGGTACAAAACATAAAAATGCAAGTCTCTACACTCCCCCTCAAGGTGGAGCATAGATGTCTACCATGCTCAGCTTGGAAGAACATCTTTGGAAGGGTCCTCTGAGCAAGGCTTGGTGAATATGTCAGTAGTCTGATCCCCTAAGCTAACGTGAGATATAGATATCAAGCCTCTCTGGATCAAGTCTCTCGTGTAGTGGCAGTCAACTTCGATATGCTTTGTTCTTTTGTAACATCCGAAATCCGCCCAACCTGAAACCAACCCGAGTAGGGTCCGATTAATCCAATAAAGTCATCTGACAACATTAGATAACCTAAATCGACCAAGTGGTCGTGAATCAAAAGTCATTCGGGCGAAATCGACCAAAAATCGGTCGCTTCGTAATGCGCGCCGCGAAAAAGCCGCGACGTAAATTCAGAAACCACAAAACAAATCGAGACCGTCATTAGATCCGATTCGACGATACAAGACCAACGGAATCAACCGTTGGTCAATCGGAGATCGTTTGATATTTAAAATCCACAATATTTAATCTTAAACAAACCGTATCCGAAAATTTCGGGTATTCAAAACCCGATTGGAAGCATATCAATATTATACTCATTTTGATCGTCGTTGAAAGACGATCAAATCGAGATATTTTGCGTCGAAAACGGAAACTCGAGGTGCGCATACGGTTTATTTTAAGTATTTCAAGTAAGGAGAATTTTTGTAAAAAAAAAGAAAAAAAACAACACACAGTCCAACCGTTAATCCTTTTCTATTTATCAGCCCACATGGCTTTGCTTTTCTACCACTTGTCAACATAAGGGGGGACTTCCGTCCTTATTTATATCTCCCCAAGCCCTCTTCTTTTTTCCATATCTTTCCCAACGGGAGGTGCTGACCCTCTGTCCTTTTCCCCATCTAAATTCCAGCCGAGAGAGAGGGGCTCTTCCCAACTCTTCTCCTCTTCTTTTCTTCAGCATTTCTTTTCTTTCTCTCAATTAGAACCTGCTGTCCAGTAGTTCTTTGAAGGAAAATTGTTGCTTTTTTCCCCAGCCGATGGAGCTATTGCTGCTCCAATTCTTCAGCCAAGCATAAACTGCTGAAATCCTCTCCCTGGAGCCTCCAATCAGCTTCCATAACTCTTGCTCCTGGAACTGCATGCAAGTCTTTGATCTCTATTCTTAGAGATCCAAATTGGTACTATCCTTAGCTTCCATTTTGCTGCCATGCATGCACAATTTAAAACCTCTATTTGCTGCCCTCTATTTTTTTAGTCAAATGTTTCCCTTCAAATGACTATGATATGTTGTGTTGAAACTAAATGTGATGGATATAAGAAATCAAGCTATCTCTGCTTATAGAATTGTCTAGTCCCGTACATTTTCCATCCCATTAAATTATATACAAGGTGCCTGGACAATGTTTCACAAATGTCTCAAAGTTGGTTAAAATCTGGAATGGAATAGGGATCATTTATTGATTATGTTTACATGGTTGAAGTTATTTGGAGAATCCTGTATCTAGCAGAAAAGGCCATCTCCTAAGGGGGTGGTGTTAGAAATCTGGAAGATATTCTCACTCTTACATTGACTAGGATGAGACTTCTATTTTTCTTTTGGTTACACATTTGTGTGGAACCATGTGGATTGGGAAATTATCCCCTCATCTGATGGGACTTACATTGGTTTAAAATATGATTATAATGAACTATTGCTCATCTTCAGATGATGGTCCTGGAGTTTGGGTATGACAAGTTGAACCTTTCAGATGATAGAATTGATAATTTTGTCCAGACTCTTTTTCTTGCTTTGGGTGTACAAATCCAGAACAGGTGTGTACTACTCCTGGGAATAGATTGGGGAGGAGTTATCTGTGTTTATTGCATACAAACAACTCATCGATCCTCACTGATATTAGTTATTGAAAGGTTGTGTGATCATATATGCTAATGGATAGTGAAAACCACCATCAAGCTCAAGATCATCATTCACCTTTTATAAGAAGTACGTAGTGACAGGTTTACACGAGGCATAGTTTAAAAATAGAGAGAAAGATTAATGTTATCCAAAAGACACTGGATTATGAAATTAAGTTTGATCTAAGATTAGGTTTAGAGTTACTGAATCTTATATTTTAAATGATGAATTTGGGGGGTTTGACATGAGGTTAATGCCATCCGAAGTCAGTGGATTATGGGTTGGATTTAATTTAAGATTAGATGTAAAGCTACTGAATCTTATATTTTTAGATGAAAATTTGGAGGTTTGTGGTTCCTTGCATAATGATTTACTCAAGAAATTTTATTGATTTATAAATAAGAATTTAAATAATAAATGCCAAGTTATAGGATATGTGGTACCCTTCTATTTAAAAGCCAATGAATGATTGACCTAAATGAGACCTTATCGAAGAATAGTATTAATACAATGATAGGGTTTCAACATCTTGAAAGTTCACATATTCCGTTGCAAAACTCATACAATATGATCAATATAAATTCAATGGCAAAAATATTAGGACAACTCAGTATGGATATCTGTGGATTGACCAACTTTAATTTTAGAATACTCATCTTACAAAATGAAGGTTCACATATTCTTGATGAAATAACTCAAAATGCTTAAACCGACCTATGGTTCGATAATTCCCAGTTATTTATATGACTAATAATCTTTATCAAATGATCCTTTGGTATAACCTAAGGTACTTTGTCTCGATGATATATTATATAGTCCGTACATTATAGTTGCCATCACCCAATAAGCGATCATTTTCCATTATAACACTATAGTTTTCATTGGAATGTAAACAGAATCTATAATCAAATGCATCTATATGGTTGTTAATCAGTGATATCAGATATTTTGCCGGTCACGGTGATCCTTACACCGAACTGTGCGAAGGCGCGGTGACCCTCAACTGGGCGGAAGAAAGGAAGCCCAGTTAGGGCAGCGGCCGCCAAGTGCACGGGTCTAGGATCCCAGTCCCTTTTCGGTTTTACGCGAGCTCGCAGTGTTTTTACGCCTCGTTGGGATCCCGACTTTAGACCAGTTACGCTGACCCTCTGTTTAGGATACCCAGGCGGGGGATCCTTGGTTTTCAGTTTTACATACGGGCTCGGTTTCCCGTACTAGTCGGGCTGTTTTTTAGAGCGACTTTTCCGGGAAGTCTCTCTCACCCGTCTCAGTGGCGTAGTTTGGGAGTAGACCTATCCCTCTATTGGACCGCGCTTCCAATTGGAGGGCGAGACAGAAGAGCCCTTTTGTTGGCTTCTTCACTGCTTGAGTTTTTCTTTCGCCAACAGACTTGGCGATTCTACATCCAGATCATCCATATTTACTTCTATATCTACATCATTGGGAGTTATATCTGAGAGAGTTACTGTAAAGGTTTGGAGGAATTACAATTAAAATTGAGATGATTGGAAGTGACTATAATCTGTTTCGAAATCCTTACAAAGATTACAATCAAGTTGAGTAAATGGAAGTAACTACAATCTGAATCGAAATTTCATTAAGCTAGTGGACGTGTTGGGAACTTAGGATGCATTATACAACACCGCATGCCCACGGAGGCACCCCAACCCTAAGACATTCCCCAAGTCTTAGAGTCATAGTGTGAGGTTTCACACGAATCAAGACCACAAACTATCCACTAGACTTAAGAATTTAATAAATCATTATATCTTCTCATCTCATCTTTGCCATCATCAAAATCCACAAATATGATCTCTGAGTAATATAAGAATAAAATATACATACTTGTGATAAATTAGTTACCATTGAAATATGCTTATGCGGGAAATGTTGAGGTAATGGCTAGGAGCTTACTAAAAATTTGGAAACCTTTTACATTTGCAAGTTGAAATAAATTTTAATTTGAGTTGTTCCTACTTCTCTACTTGCTTGCTTTTGGTCACAATAAATGCCTGCTGTTTTTATATAAGCTTATGAGAAGTACCAACGCCCGCTGACGCCTTTTCTTCCTTGCACGCTTGGCAGGCAAACAACCTGCTGTTCAGTAGCAGCTCAGTAGCTATACATGGTTCCAGGAGATAGAGTTTATACCCGACGGTATGGTTTATTTTGTGTCAGTTTTTGTTCATGTATTATGTTTCTTTCTCTTCAGTTAGATTTTTGGGAATTCTGTATGTACTGTCAGTCAGTGTACATGTTGTAAAGTATATGGAAATTAATGAAATGAGATTTTGGTGCCAATTGTTCTATTAGGTTGTGGTTATGAATATGGATGTAAATGTCTGATGAAATTATTGCAACGTGAAAAATTTCCCTGTATTTCTATAACTTCTGCGATCTCATGTAAATAATAGTGCAATGTGTGATTAACGGGTACCCGGATCCTAGGGGGTTCACATCTTTCATGGAATGGTGGATTGTTGGCAATAAACAATGCTGCCTGATTGTCACACTAAAGCTGCATGGGTAAAGGTACCGCTATATGTAGATCCTTTAGCATAGATCGAACCCACATCATCTCCGTACTTGCTTGTGCCATGGACCTATATTCAGATTCAGAATTGAACCTTGCCACAACAGTTTGTTTCTTGCTTTTCCAAGAAACCAGAGAGCTCCCAACAAAAACGACAAATCCTGAGGTAGACTTTCGATCCTTAGGGCACCCTGCATAATCTGTGTCTGTACATGCTGAAATAGATAAATCTGTGCCCTTTCGAAATAGCAACCCTGAGCCTGGAGAAGACTTTAGATACCTCAGTATCATGTATATGGCATCCATATGAATTTGTCTTGGCTGCTCCATAAATTGACTCACCCGGCTTACTGCAAAGGCAATATCGGGTCGAGTTATGGTAATATAAAGGAGTTTACCCACCATCTCTCTATATCTCCTCTTGTCTACTTCTGCAGTGTCATCGTCATACAACTTCATGCTTGGATCCATAGGAGTACTCGATGGTCTGCATCCAACCATGCCTGTTTCAATCAAAAAATCTGTAATGTACTTCCTTTGGGTCATCACTAGACCCTGTGCATTCCTGGCAAATTCCAACCCCAGTATCTTAGGGTTCGAAGATCCTTCGTGACGAACTGACGGCCCACGAATGCTTTTGCCCTCTCTATTCCATGAACATCATCTCCTGTAACCAGAATATCATCAACATAAACCATGATGACAACCATACCTGTAGAAGACTTCTGAATGAACAACGAGTGATCTGCATTTGATCTTTTGAACCCCTGTCGTTCAATCAGATGGGAAAGCTTCTGGAACCACGCCCTTGGGCTCTGTTTAAGGCCATAAATTGCCTTGTGAAGTCTACACACCATATGTTTCTCCCCCTCAACAGTGAACCCTGGTGGCTGCTGCATGTAGACTTCCTCCTGCAGATCTCCATACAAGAAGGCATTCTTGACATCAAGTTGAGATATAATCCAGTCACGTACCATAGCAACTGATAAAAGAATGCGAAGAGTAGAGTGACGATCCACTGGAGAAAATGTATCCATATAGTCCACACCATATGTTTGTGTGAAGCCTCTCGCGAGCAACCGTGCCTTGTATCGATCTAGACTGCCATCAGCATGGTATTTAACTGTGAATACCCACTTGCAGCTAACAATGGATGCGTCATGGGGAGCATTAACCAAGCTCCATGTGCCACGAGACTGTAAGGCACACATCTCGTCTTCCATAGCCAGTCGCCAGTACTCAATCTTCATAGCTTCTTGATAGGTTTGTGGTATGTCCACGGAAGACAACGACGCAACAAATCTCTGAAAGTCACCTTTGAGGCGATGAAAGGACACCTGGGAAGCAAAAGGATAAGACGTACAAGTCCGTTTCTGCTTTCGGATAGCAATGTGAATATCAAGGTCGTTGTCCACTGAACTGGATGGTGTAGTCTCCTCCTGCAATGAAGAATCCTGCACATGTACCATATCTGACCCGTCAGTTGTGATGCCATCTGAACATACCTGAGGCGTGATGGATGCCTGACGTGTAGCCTGAGCAGGACCTGACCGACGCGTATAGAATTTTGGTAAAGGTGGAATAGGAGGTTGCGGAGGTGGCAGTGGTGGAGTTTGTTGTGGTGGTGGTGGCGTAGCAATTGGAGCTGGAGTGGACTCAGGTAAACTCAAACTAGGGGGAGGAGGAACATAGACATCATCGTTGGTAGTACATTACGGACTCAAAAAACGTGACATCGGCACTGACAAAATATTTCTTGTTTATGGGGTCATAACAACGATAGCCCTTCTGAGTCCGAGAGTAACGTACAAAGACATACTTGACAGCTCTAGGAGAGAGTTTGTCAAGTCCAGGGGACAGGAGATGAACAAACGCAACTGTACCAAAGACACGAGGAGTAAGTGAGAATAATTCCTTATCAGGAAAGACGATAGAAAGAGGAATTTTCTCACTAAGGACGGATGATGGCATACGATTGACCAGGTAGCAGGCTGTAAGGACAACATCCCCCAGAAAGTGATTGGAGCACAACTCTGAATAAGGAGGGTTCGAGTGATGTCCAGAAGGTGACGGTGCTTTCTTTCTGCCACGCCATTCTGCCGAGATGTGTAAGCACAGGTGGTTTGATGAATAATACCCTTAGACGAGAGAAACTGAGAGAGAGAGAGAGATCGGGTGCAGAATTCTAATGCATCATCTGTACGAATATATTTGACAATAGAAGAAAAAACATTCTGCACTTCATTAATTGAATTTTTAATAACATCCCCTGCTTCAGATTTATTCTTTAAAAGAAAGACCCAAGATACACGAGAAAAGTCATCCACCACAACTAGATAAAACCTGTGTCCCTGATGATCAGGTACACGACTCGGACCCCAAATATCAATGTGAAATAACTCAAACGGAGAGCTACTGCTCCGACTCTGACGACTAGGAAAGCTAGACCAATGATGCTTTCCCAACTGACACGCTTCACATCGAAATGATGAACTGGGAGAGATCTGAGGCAAGAGATGCCGCATTTTTTCTGGAGCGGGAGATGGCCAAAGCGAATATGCCAGATGTACGGAGATACTGGTCCGACGGAATGAGAAGAGATGCCAGCATAAGAGTTCCGGACCAGCCGATAGAGACCATTCTGCTCAGAGCCACAACCAATCACCCTGCCCGTTAGTATGTCCTAAAAAATAAGAGATGAGGGGTCAAATATAGCACGACATTGCAAATCCTTCGTAATCTGACTAATAGATAACAAATTCATGGAGAACTCAGGAGCATGTAGAACATTTTGTAGACACATAGAAGGTGATAAGGAAACCTCCCCCTGTCCAACCAGGGGGGAATGAGTACCATATGCTATCAGCACTGAGCGGCCATATGGGATGTCCCTGTAGGACTCAAGTCTCTCTCTATCGCGATAGAGATGATGGGTGGCGCCAGAATCTATAATCAAATCAGATATATCATGACAAGATGTAAAGGCAGTAACACTACCTGAGGTACTAGTAGCAGCAGACGAACTCTCAGAAGCTATAGCAGCAACATATGAAGGTCCACCTGGAAGATCAGTAGACGATTGTGGCATAATATCACGTAGACGTGCCACGAGCTCTTCGAATCGGTTATCTTCTGTGGATGCTGACTGGGGCAGTACATGCTCGGCTACACGCGCTGATGCTGAAAACCCATACTTAGAGTAGCATGTATCCTCCGAGTGGCTTGCGCGATGGCAGAAAGAACATGGCTGGCGAAATCGACCTCCCCATCCACGGGGTCCACGTCCACGACCAGAAGACTGACCACCTCTCCTACGCGATACTGCCATCGCCGATGGGGGTGGAGTACATGTGCTGAAAGAAACTGATATGCGACTGAGCCTCCGGTAAATGTCCTCCATTAGAGGAATGACTGCATCGGCCAATATCTGAGAGCGGGCTGCCTCGTACTCAGGATCGAGGGCTGCAAGTAGTACGCCCATCATGGTAGCATTCCAAAATGTCTTCTGCTGCTCTGGAGTCGCCGTGAGTGGTATGGTACTGTATAACTTCTCGAACATCCCTCTCAGGGACGTGTACAATGAGTGAAGTGGCATGCCATTCTGCTTCATTGTGAATATATCATGTTGGAGCTGTAACATCTTGGTCTCATTCCGCACTTGGGAATACATAGCTGCCAGAATATCCCACATTGCCTTGGCAGTGGGCTGGTGGAGGACATCATTGGCAATCTCCATTGACAGTGTGCCTGACAGCCAAACCTTGGCATAGAAATCATCAGCCTCCCAAGAGGCATATATCCCAGTCTTCTCTGCCGGCTCATCTTCGGTAAGTATATGCTTCTTACCGTTTGACTTCATGAGACTCATAAACTGCATCGCCCAGAGCTCATAGTTTGTCCCGTCCATCTTGACTATTGGCGCAGGACCTTTGAAGGCGCCTAGGGAGGGCATATCAACTTTGTTCTCTGACATGTCGCCGTAGATGAAGAACTAGGGATTGTAGACCGGAAACCAATGTCTACAAAAACTTGATCGGATTTGAGTGCATATGTAGACGTTACGCACTCAAATCCATGGAGATAGAACGATCGACGAAAGAGGTGGTGTCGGCGTGTAAGGAAGGGGAACCCGACGGTTAGGTTCCCCTACCTAAGGCTTGAATCGGCGGAGTAGGGTGCCCTACGACAAGGTGGGAGCCCCTGCGGCGTGAAGGAGGGGGCCCGACAAAGTGGGGGCCCTACGACAGCGTGGAGGAGAGGGCCCGACGAGGAGGGGGGATCCGGCGGCGGTGGAAGGGCCTAGGGTTAGGGTTAGCCCCTGGGCTCTGATACCATGTTGGAAAAAGTGAGCAATCTATATTCCAAGGAACCCTAGTTTCTCTTATATAGGGAGAGACCTCATGGGTAAAATACATAAGAGTCCAGAAAGTAAACAGGAATTAAGAAACGGTACAAAACATAAAAATATAAGTCTCTACAGTTATTATAAGGGCCTTATGTCGGCCTGGTCCCTTGTATGATTGTATAAATTTCTCATTTCAATGAAAGCTCCGTGCTGAGTCCCACCTTGGGACCTCTCTCTTGTTTATACAGAAAAATCAACATGTGCAGTGATTATGATGTTACTATGACTTCAAAATTTATATCTGCACCTCTATTTTAAAAGGAAATGTGTATTTTTATTGTATTTATAGATTTAGGAATATTAAAAACCTGATTTTTTTTCGAAAAAATTGAGTTTAGAGTCATTCCAAGTTTTTCAACGATTTTAGCGAAGTTTCAACGAAATTCTCCAAAATTTCTCTTTCTGCATTTTGGTGAAACGCAATCGAAATCCAAAATTTAGGCATTGCACTACTCAATACAAAGATGACACCATTTCTTTTTAGAGGGGAGCCGCGCCCACACTTTTGTGGTGAGATCGTTGTTGTACATCGTCAAGGAGGCATTGGCGCTACTTGTAAATCACCAAAGTTCAAGCTTCATGCCTTTCGGATATGGATGTGTGCATGAGATTTGAGATATTCGATGATCCCATCCATTCGGCTGCTTGTTAGTTGATCACTTATTTGGGTTGCCTCTGATTACCTCGGGGTGGTAATCTGTGGATCAGACCTCGATTTTTGAATGGATAAAATGTTTTCAGGATGGGTAGTCTTCCTAGACATTATCCAAATGCCGTTTCTTGCTGCTGAAAATTACTATCCTCCAGTCTGATATATATTTGTCTTTCATGATTCCCATTGGCATTACCAAGAGGATGGATGCCCTTTGAAGAAAATTCCGTGGTACTTCAAAGGGAGATATGCCATCTAACGAAGTGTTGAGGTTTGCTGTTTGGGTTTATGAAAGGTGTGTTAAATATTCCTAAATCAGTTGTTGATTTCCTTAGGCCCAAGCTGGGCGATGGAGCTCACTTCTGATTTGGGATAGATAGAGGCTCATGCCCCAACATATTGGGGATTTGTTGCTTAGGATAATGGATTTTGCAATGATATTTTATGTGTCAATTGCTGATGTAAGTCTTGTCATAATGATCTCCACTGTTGAACACATAGCCTCTAGCCCTTGGAGTTCCTTAGGTGGGTGACTAATGGAAGGAAAATGGCTAGGTGGAATGGACTTTTTACCCTCTCCGAGTTATCATACTCAACTAAGATAAAATTTTGGTCTTTGGTAATGTCAGGTAGAGGGGTATGGTTCATGATTTTCATGTCGTCTTTTTCGGATTTGTGCTTCAATGGTTTCACAAACATGATATATTTCTTTACTGAGTTTTTCACAAACATGATATATTTCCATAACAAGTTTAAGTTGGCGGAGGTGGCTTGAGATTCCTGGGAATGAGATGCTAGGAAGTTCTCAATACAATTGTTTATATGAAAGCTCCTGAGGGAGGAATTGTAATGGGTTCACTATTCCTTCAATTCTGCAGATGCAAAAGACCAATACCTCTACTAACATTTAATTATCTTCGTACTATTAAGAAAGTAGCAACTTCTTACTGATGTCTATAGGAAGTAGCCATAGGTGACCGATTTTCTTTGGCGTTGTTTGGGATTTGATGAGGGAATTTTCATTGCCATATTACAAAGGCGGGAATGTCTGGACATTACATTGGCGCAAATTAAAACTACATCGAAGGTGACTCTTTTGGCCCTCTGTCAGTGGAAGCAAGATAACGGTACAATGCATCTGTCGTTCAGAGGCGTAACCGTGTAGACCACTTGGTTTAATATGGGCCATTGAGGTATGATGTGTTTTATCGGCATGTTCAACCCTACGTGGAAAATGCATCGTACTTGATTTCGATTATTGAAGCACTCAGGAAGGGGACATGTAACTTCCGATACCAGAGTTTTTGTAGGTTGTATCGGGTTTAAATGAATTTTGGGAATGATTATTAATCTGTACATCCATTGATTAACGAGAAGACATAAAGTCATTTGATTCCAAGATGAGCATAATTGATATCTATTCTCAAGCTTGATGAAAGGAATTTTGAGACTATATGTTTAGTTGTGTCTAGGACCTCAAAAAAATGTATAGTCATGCTTAGTCGGTCATCCAAGTTATCCAGACCCGTTTCTTGTTTACATTTCTTTCAACTACATTGGAACTTCTTGTACATTTATCTCTTGCATCAGGTTTGTATATTTGAAAACTACCTTTTTCTCTATCTTAAAAAGGTCCACTTAGTTGTAGCACGAGATTCGCGACCATTAGGGCTGCTAATTGAACTGAACATGTACGTATTCGATTAGAGTTCGTTCAATAATAGTTCGACATATATTCATTGATTTCTAAATGAACAAAATATGAACTTCAAATTTTAGTTAAATAGCTTAACGAACTGAACATGAACATAATATATGTTCGCTCGAAAAAAGTTCGAGTTCGATGTACATATGCATGTGTCTGTATTTCTGTATGTAACTTCGTATTTATACATAATATTAATTTTGGGTTAAAGAAATTATGGTATTTATACGGATTTGTACAACTTTAATTTCAATAATTTATTATTTTTACTGCTTATCGAACCTTATCATCAAACTACAGTTTTGAACTCATTCATATAAACAAGTTTGAGTTAAGTTAAATCGTCAACGAACTATTATCGAATCGAACTTGAATGTTCGATTTTTAAACGAACTCGATCTCGAACATATCCTATCAAACATTTATCGAACCGAACTCGAATTTTCGGACTTTCTTATCGAACCGAACTCGAACATGGGTTCGTTCGTTATAGTTCGATTCGATTAGCATCCCGAGCGACCATTATCAAAAAACACACAGATAATATGAAATTAATATGAGTGGTCAATTTATTTATTTTACTTGGATAAGTCCTAAGGTCAAACTCGAGGAGGTGGAATCGTTTAGTTGTTATCCAGATCAAGTTAATTGCTCAGTTAATACAAAATCCACTTAAAGTGTGTCCAAGTGCAACACAAATATTTTGTGTTCTTTTAGTGAATTTCTAGTTTTATAAGAAATTTCAATGAGATAAATGCAAGACAAAATACAAAAATGCAAACAAATGAGGTTTTCAAGTGAAATAGCCAACTTAATTAATTTAGATTTAATCCAATTAAATCTAATCGATCAAGTTACTATTTTTCTGATCCCTTATTTTATGAGGAATTTAAAACATATTTTTGGAGAATTTTCTGATTAATGAGGAAGTAAGTATGTAATGCTAAATTTCAGGGGTCTTTTTTAGTTTAAGTGAATAAAATGCAATATTTACTGAAATTAAAAATACTGATAAGGATGCATAGAGATAAGCCTACTTTATTTTTTTTAGATTTTTATGAGATAAATTGAATAAATGAATAATAAAACAATGCAAGTCCCTGTTTATTGTTTTTAACATTTTGGACCTAACAAACCCCTTCAATTAAATCCCATAAAATGACAGTTTGCAGGGCAATATGTTGTCAATGGGGAATGCATCAGGTGTGCCCCCTAGCCCCGCTTCTCTTTGTGGTTATGGCTGGCATGATGGCAGTAATGACTAGACTGGCATCTGATGGGAGCTTATATCCTGGTTGTTCTAGATACAACTTATTATCCCAATTCTCCAATATTCAGATGATACAATTGTGATTGTGGAGGGAGGGACTGAGCAGGCGAGAAGAGTATCATGGATCATGGACATCTTTGGTCTCATCTCAGGCCTCCATATGAGCAGAGATAAGTTGATGTTCATGCTTGTTTGGCTCACGCTAGATGAGGTGCATGAGATTACCTTAATTTTGCACAACCCCACTACAAAGACCGCTCACATATTTGGGCCTTCCGCTGGTTGGTGGCAGGTTGCAAACTGCATATTGGCATCCTTTGGTGAACAGAATAGAGAGGAAGCTAGCTGGTTGGAACGCCAAGGTCTTTTCTAGAGGAGAATTAATTATGCTCAAGTATGCTCATAGAATAAATGCAGGTTGGATAAAGTTGAGAGGAGCCTCTACTGTTCTATGTGATAAGAAAATTTCTTTGAAAATCAAAGGAAAGTTTTACCTGCTATGCTCTATGGATTTGAATGTTGGCCTGTGAATCATAGACATGTGTAGAAAATGTCAATAGCAGAAACGGGAATGCTAAGATGGATGTGTGGACATATACGTAAAGATTGGATTCGGAATGATGAAATTAGAAGGAAAGTTGGTGTAGCTCTGATCAAGGATAAGATGCAAGAAAACCGCTTAAAGTGGTTTGACCATTTGTAAAGGAGGTGGGCTAAAGCACCTGCTAGGATATGCGAATTTTGGGATGTTGAGCCGACTAAAAGTGGGCGAAGAAGGCCTAAGAAGTGTTGGAATGAGACTATCCGAAGGAATCTTAGTTTTTTGGATCCAAGCCCGAGAATGATCCAAGGTAGATCTGAATGGAGGAAAAGATTCCATGTAAACGACCCTACTTATGTGGAAAAAGGCTTTGTTGTTGTTATGTATTATTATCGATCCCCATCTTCTTTTGCTCGACCAGGTTGCTATCAAGCATACAAATGAATATTAAATTGATAATAAGACGTTTCTTTAGGGCTAATGGAAAACAAAACAAGGGAAGTTTCCATCTCATCTATTGGAAGACTATGATGAGGCCAAATAAGGAGGGAGTTCTGGAGCCCTGAATATTGAATGCATGAACAAATCCCTTTTGGCTAAGTGGCTTCTCCGATTCTAGGGTATAAGAAAGATGGCATGGTATGCTAGCCGATGCAGAGTATCTATGGTATTTGTAGTTCCCTGGCATCACATAGTATTCAATCTGCTCTTTGGTAGAACATTCCGAGTAACTATACCAGAGGTGGTCAATAGGCTCCGGTTGATGGTGTGCAACAGTGATACATTCCTGTTTTGGCTAGACAGTTGGACATGGGAGGGCCCTTTTTGCGAATGATATCTGCGATTACTTACTCTTTCCAATGACCTGAACATTTTGGTGAACCAAGCTCGGGTGGCAGGTAAATAGTCTCAATCTGTCAATCGTACCATATGAAGATTGCTTGGTCATGAAGACCCCATCTGCAGGCAATTGGTTTCTCGCCAAGGAGACAAAGTAGAAGGTCCCAAGTCCCCATAGAGATAAGTGCATACATCTCCTCATCCATGGCCCTTTTTCAACCATGGTTCTGTAATGCACTATGATGATCATGAGGAATAATAAGAGACATCAGAGCATCTGATACCATGTGGACAAAAGAGTAGGGATGGATTGCTTGTCTTATTAAAGGGGTTCGGGGTTTCTTATATAGCATGAAACCCTATAGAGCTTGTAATGCCAACTCTTCCACGATGCCAACGTGAAACCCACGAGCTTGTAATGCTTGTCTTATTCAAGGGGTATTAAGAGCTTGTAATTAGATGTATTCATGACCTCTAATGCCGTCTCTTCTACGATTTAGTAAAAAGTCCAGTAACTAGGTACTATACACCTTTCCCCCCAACCATGTTCTCAGAGTACGTCGTGACATTTAATTCACATTTACCATACACCACGCCAAGGCCCTAAATGTCGGTTTCGGTCACCATTTCGGTATCGACCAAAACAGAATTTCGGTGGAATTTCGACCGAAATTTCGGTCGTTTCGGTTATTTTTTGTACTAGGACCCCCATATTTCGGTCATTTCGGTCATTTCGGTCGAATTTCGATTTCGACTGGATATCGATATTCGACAGAAATTCCACCGAATTTCGCTGAAATTTGAGGCCATGCACCACGCCATGCCAGAAAACCTTTAACACACTTTCTTGATCTCTCCTCAAATATCATTGTTTGGAGATATCATGGAGAGACTATAGACAAACGACACCACCAATCTGGATATGTCTCGCTTATACCGCAATGCCTCAGAAACAGAATGGATTAGGGATGTCTTTTTCAACAAGTTAATCAACTCACCATTCCACACAACAACAATCCCTCCGGTGCTAGCATTTGCCACAACCCTGAAATGAAAAAGTCTTGGAGATGAAATTAACTTCCACTTTAAAGGATCTCAACAATAAATTTCCATCTCTTGCATGCACATGATATTCATCTTGCCAAATGTCTAGTAGGGACACAACCACCAACCTCTTTTACGGTTGTCCCAACTGCCAATGGATTCTGAGTAGGTTTATCAAGACCAGAAGAGAATTGTGCAAAGGCTTCTAACTCCGTGAATTGAGCTAATTCCAATTTTAATTTGCCAACTACTTATTTCACGGCTTTAATTTGAGCGGCATATCCTACTCTGGAGACAGAAATACCCACATTATCAGCAGGCAGTATTCCAACATTGAATAGATCGGCAGATAGGATCTCTTTAGAAAGATCTTTTGTCTCATAGTAGCCTGCTCTAGTCCCCTTACAAAACTTGAATTTCTTTCAATTGCATATCATAAGGGATCTAGCAACAACTTCAAATACAATATCAGGAAGTACATCTTGCAGAACTTCAATAATCACTTTTGGGCTTCCTATGCACGTTCCAAGATACAAGTTTTATTGGGAAACCACTAGGGTATCCTCCCCTCACCTGGATCCCAACGCATCTCGCCTCCTCCTTTACCTGGGGATCAACTGCTTAATTCCCTTCTCCCAAGATATCCTATATCTCATAAGACGTCTCTAGCTGTCCCTCCTCTTCATGTCCTGTTGCCTCAAGGGATGCAACGAGAATGGTTCCACAACATCCACCAGGACCACCACTACGACCTCCTGAAAAACTGCTAATCCATCTCCATCCTCCCGACTATCCTCCTTCTCATTCAACCTTTTTTCCCAACTAAGTGCGTCAAACCTTCCGACATCCTCCGCTTCCATGAGAACACCACCAAGTCCTTTTGACTTTTGAGTGATTACCACCTTCTTCAATCGACCAGTCATCATTCGACGCATCCTTTCCATGTCCTAGGTTAAGAGTGGGCCATGCCACGACGAAGAAATCATGTCCAAACTCGCTACTAAGAGTAGCCGTAGAGTGGGGCGAGACTGTAGGCGAAAAGGTGCCCGAATTCAGGTATAATAGGGGTATGCCCACTCCAAAGAACATCTTGGTCTTAGATCCTCGGTGCCTTGGGACAAATGATCGACTTATCGGGTAAGCTTGACCTGCTGAAGAACACGAAGGGAGTTCCCTTCTAAATTGCTTGCGTGTAACTTCTGTTGAAAATGGGTGTTTGAAACCCTAAGAAATCAACCTCTCTAGCTCCAACCCTAATGGATAGGGTTCCCACAAATCTAACCATGACAACCTATGAAGTTCTCGTCGGAGATCACACATACATGGTGGCCACGTCAGTGGACGAAGATGGCCAAGAGTCATCCCAGACCACCCTCTCCATGTCGATCGTCACCACCCTTCGCCCCACCTTAAGAAGGAGGTGCAAAGTCCCCTAGGACTCAGCCCTTGACCTCGACTATCATCTCCTTAGCCTCTCACGACTTCAGTTCTAAGGTGACAACAACCACCATTTTCCTGACCTTGGAAAGTAACTTCTGCACCACCTCCATGGTCTGACATTGGAGTGGTGGTACCCTCGAAAGTCATGCCTTCCATTGTTGGTCTTCCTTTAAAGTGCCATCAAAAAAATCTCGGACACCACCATGTGAAGCGAGATGCAAACTCTCCCAGACTGGAGCAGAGAATCCTCTCCATGTCTTTGGTTGATAACCCACGAAGACTTAACGCCCGATCATCCAACCAAACCGTGTCAATACCGAGTTCATCCTTGTTAGCCCAACACGTGCTTTGATGGAGCAAAGCTCCCCCGAGCCTTATAACGACTTTATCGACCTTTGAGAAAACACCCCACCACTGCTAACCAAAACCTATAGGAGCTTTGAGAGGTTGTCTATGCCTGAATTCGTCTTCAACTAAGTTCCCCCGCTCGTACACTACTGTCTGCAGCGACCGGCGCGATTACATCGAAAACAAACCACCTCCTTCAGGGAGCAATGCTTGACCATATGGCCAGTCTTTCCACAATGAAAGTACCTCCTGTCATCTCGTGGATCATACAACACCCATGGCTTCCTCTGCTTCAGAATCTTCCACCCTCAAACCTCCAACGAAACCTCCATCTGGGCATCTTCCATCACCAAATCGCCGACCTTGTCTTCCTCACACCCCGCTTCCATCTCATCGGTGGCCCTCTCTCCTTTTCTTATTGGTTTTCTCCCTCTCGTTCTCGCTCTCCCTCTCCTTCTCATCGGTGTTCTCTCTCCCGCTCTCACTCTTCCTCTCCTTCCTCGTTTCTCTCACATCCCTCTTCCCTCCAATTGTTTCATGCTGCACATTATCATTTCTATACAGTGCCAGTTTTTCTTGTCTACGGCAGGGAAATTTGTTAACTGTGATAATGATCGTATGGACGAAATATTCCGCATACTTTCTACACCTCTAGGTAGTTGTCTGTGTTCGTTTGTTGTTGGTTTAATATTTCTGTACCCCATTTTTGGATTTTCACAGTTATGTCCCCACGAGTCTTTCTGTTATTCTATAGGACATTCATTTTGTATTTGCAATACAGCCATTGTCAAATATTCCAATTTTCAGGGTATTCCCCTACTGTGAAGGTCAAACATTAAACTTGGCTGTTAATTTTTATGATAAGAACCTAAACATAAATATAAACTATTTACTCAAGCTTTCAAATGAACAAAATCTGAAGTAACTATCATGGTGAATATGATGCTTTGCATGCCTTGCTTTCAAGCCTGGAAATTTAAGTAGTTGTCTGGAACTATCACATGTATCTGTTCATTGTTAATGCAGATACGTCTATGTCATACTGACTGGAGTTGGGCCTTTATCACTGTTTGATAGAGGGCGTGCTTGGCATGTAGCCCAGGTGCTGGATATTTCGGCAATGCAGGTATATTTTCTCCTGGTAATAGTTGAAAAAAATTCACATGATAACATCCGTTGCTTCTATTTCTTGCAGAAAGCATGTGACATACTTGAAGGATCTCATGATTTTAGCTCTTTCAGAGGTTCTCGTTGCCAGGTTTGTGTAACTTCTTTTTCTTGTATTAGTTAACTTCAAGCTGAAATTTTCGACTTTTTTCAGTACTATCACGTTACACTTGCATAAATCTTGAGATTTTGGTTTCTTCTTTGGACTTTGGAAGATCATTTTGCATTTCTTCCATTTTCAATGATCTGTAGTATGTTTATTTGTTGATCTGGCAGGCAAAATTTATTAGGTTTTTCTCTTAGAAGTTTGTCAAATAACAATATAATTAGAAAACATCGCAATTCTTTATTTAGGAAAGCAGAAGTATGCGGTTTGTTGGATGGAGCCGTCCCATAGACGAAGAGATCTAAAATGGCTGGACATACGTTATTTATCCCCAAGAGAAAAAGGAGTACATAACTATACATAGGTCAACGGCCTTAAATATAATCATGCCTGAAAAATGCGGGGGGAAACATAAGTTCTATTTTACCGTGATTTTTGACATGATTCAATTATATATCTAGTTCTAAATGAAAAGTTAATAATGTTTAATCATTTTTGTTAATGTAATAATGTACTAAGCCTTCTCCCACTATAAGTAGGGTCGGTTACATGGATTCTTGCTCAAATCCATGTTGAAAGATTCAACTATTTTTTACGCTGGCCGTCGACTACCTAACGCAACCTCTGCAAGAGTGGGATTTGAACCCTGGTCTTTTGTGTAGTAGACACTGTACTACCACTAGACCATTAAGTGGGTGCAAATTTGTATTATGGACACAAATTTGATCACTGGTCGTCGACAATTTTTGCTAATGTAATATGGACACAAATTTGTTGGAGTATGTGTCACATGTATATATGGGTAATTGGATCCCTCCAGGGTCCTATTACCACATCCACATGTTTAGTCTCACATTTACTATTAGTGGGACTCCGGTCTGTCGGTGGGGTTATATAAGAAGCCTCTCACTCATTGTATCAGTTGATAGACAGAGAAATAAAGAATACCCGACCTTGAGAGGCCTTCTCCCATGATTTCATCCTGCTCCTCATAGAGTATCGTTCCACGTTAAATCTCTGTGTTCTTCTACTGTTCTTTATTCTTTATCTCTATTACGATTCTACATTATCATCTTCTACATGATATCGGAACGAGTTTGATTCTCGAGGATTTATTTTATGTTCGTGATTTGTTCAAGATTCGATTAAAAGAGCATAATCGATTCGTAGTTATTCTTTAAATGATATTCTGAAGTGTTTGGAGAAAACAAAGATTTGCTTATTCATGAGCCCCCCTAGGCTTCTCTTATATATGAGAGAAATTTGTTGGTCAAATTATATAAAGAAGATAGAAAGAATAGATAATGCATAAAAGAAACAAACGATAACTAATATCTAAACACTCCCCTTCAAGATGGAGTATAGATATCTATCATGCTTAGCTTGGAACAACATCTCTGGCAAGGCCCGACTAGTTCCTTGGTAAGTACATATGCTATCTGATCTCCAGACCTAATATGAATATTGTATATAAGATCTTTAAGTGTAGTGACAATCTACCTCAATATGCTTGGTCCTCTCGTGAAAGGTTGGGTTGTTGGCGATGAAGAGAATAGCTTGGTCGTCGCATTGGAGGTGCATGGGAAGAGTCACCTCAATTGTTTGATCAGTAAGAACAAAACTGATTCACATCATATCTATACCAGCCTATGCCATGACCCTATTTTTTGATTCTGCACTGGATCTGACAACCATTGTCTGCTTCTTGATCTTCCATGATACCATGGAACTTCTTATGGACAATGCAAAGCCAGAGGTAGATTTCCTGTCATTGGGACACCCCGTATAATCTACATCTGCACAAGTTGTAACAACAACGAATGAACCTTTGCTGAATTGAAGATCAGTACAAGTTGAGGCCTTTAGATACCTCAAAATCATATGAACTGCATCTATATATGCCTCTGTAGGTTGCTCTATGAACTGACTCACTTTGCTTGCTGCAAAGGGTATATCTGGCTTGTTGATGGTCCTATATATGTGCTTCCCAACAAGTTCCTTGTACCTCCTCCTGTCTACCTCCTCAGTGTCATCATCATACAGTTTCATGCTCGGATCCATGGGAATAGTGGCAGGACTACAGTCTCCCATACCTGTCTTAGAGAAAAGATCTGTAACATACTTCCTCAGGGTCATCACAAGACATCGCTAATTCCTGGTAAACTCCAGTCCAAGGAAGTAGTGTATACTGCCAAAGTTCTTGGTCACAAACTGCTGACCTAAGAATTCCTTGACAGCTTGGAATCCTTGTGCATCATCCCTGTAACAATGATACATCAACGTAAACAATTATGACAACTGTACCTCTCTAAGTCCTCTAAACAAACAATGAATGATCGACAATCGATCTCACGAACCCCTGTTGCTATATCAAGTTCGAGAGCTTCTGGAATCATGCTCTTGGACTCTGCTTAAGGCCATGATCACCTGAAGTTTGCAAACCTTCTGACAATCCCCCTCAACAGTGAACCCAGGTGGATGTTGCATGTAGATTTCCTCTTGTAGGTCATCATAGAGAAAAGCATTCTTCACATCTAGCTAGTAGAGGGGCCAACAGAAAGAAGTATATACAGAGTAAAATGCTTAGCCATTGGAGAGAAGGTATCATGATAGTCCACCCCATATGTCTGGGCGAACCCACGTGCCACAAGTCTTGCCTTGTAGCAATATACGTTGCCATCTGCTCGGTGCTTTATCGTGAACACCCACTTGCATTCAACAACAGATGCTCCAGTAGGAGCTGTAACAATGGTCCAAGTGCCATGCGACTGTAGCGCGACCATCTCCTCTTCCATGGCAAGACGCCACTGACTGTCCTGTATGACCTCCTGATATGTTCATGGTATCTTCATGACTGATAGTACCATGGTAAATCTCTTGAAGTCCTCTAAGAGTCTACTCAAGGAGACATGGGCTGCAAGAAGATATGTAACACAAGTACGTCTCTGCTTCTGCAAAACAAGAGGTACATTTAGATCACCTGCCACCTCCTAAACATGTAAACTACCATCCTGAGAGGGCATTTGCTTATCCTGTAAAACATCGTGCTACATAGACAACTCAGTAGTGCTATTAGAAGAAATAATGTGCTCATTAAATACTTGAGCCGTGCTAGATGATTGGGTAGGCCCATGAGCAGGGGTAACAATGTGAGACCTGCGAGTAAACACACGTGGCAAAATCGAGTCATGATACTGGTGGTGGTCTAGGGGCAGCCACAGGAACCGGTGTAGGTATTGGAGGTGGTGGTGGTAGTGAAGGTGGTGGAGGCATATTAGGAACTGGGGGTGGTGCAGCCATAGGAGAATGAGAAGGCATGTATACCTCCTCACCAAAGTCAGATGGAGTCAACCTGTCACCTGTAGGGGAGAAATAAATAACAAACTCATAGAAGATGACATCAACACTGACAAAGTATTTCTGCCGAAGCTGATCAAAACAACAGTACCCCTTTTGGATATGAGAATAGCCAACAAGGACACACTTGACAACTCTAGGAGAGAGCTTGTCATGACCAGGCATCAGATTGTTAACAAAGGCCATGGGACGTAGTAGCTGAGACGCAAGTCTCAGCCTGGAAAACAAGGCCCTTTACCTGATCCCCCCTTATCAATAGTGAAATAGGATTCCTACTCTTCCCTAGGAACTTTAGCTTGCATTGTCATATATGCAAATACTCGGGGTGTAAGGAAGAATAGGTCCTTAGGGAACACAATCGAGAAAGGAACACTTTCTCCTAAAATAAAAGATGGCATGCGATTCACCAAATAACAAACCGTGAGGACTGCATCGCCCTAGTAAGGAGGGGCACACCTCTGAATCAAAAAGGTCCGAGTCACATCGAGTAAATGATGGTGTTTGCATTCAGCAACACCGTTCTGCTAGGATGTGTAGGCACACGAGGTCTAGTGTACGATGCCAAGAGACCCTAAGAACTCAGATATATGTAAAGTGCAGAACTCTAAGGCATTGTCAGATTGCAAATACTTAATAGTAGTAGAGAAAATATTCTTTATTTCATTAATACTACCATGAAAAAAAGTGATGATGCTTCCCAAGTTGGCAAGACTTGCACTGGAAGGAAGATCACATGGAAATCTTTGGGAAGATATGACATAACTTTTGCAGAGGAAGGTGACCAAAATGAAGATGCCACAAGTATGGTGAGATTGGTCCAGTACAACTAAAAGAAGCATCAACATAGGGAGCTTCGATCAGTCTATAGAGCCCTCACTGCTCACAGCCACATCCAGTCACCCTATCCGTGAGTATGTCCTGAAACACAAAGAGGGGTCAAAAATGACATGACAAGACATCCTTCATGATCGAACTAATAGAGAGCAATTTCATCTGAAAATCAAGAGCATATGAAACATTCTGCAGGTACATGGATATCACATTAAATGAACCTCCCCCTGTCCTATAACGGGTAAGTAAACCCCATTCGTAATGACGACCCATCTGCCAGGGGGTTTGTACCTGTAAGAGCTTAATCAAGCGTTGTCTCTACACAGATGGTGGGAAGCACCGGAATTCATGATCCACTCTGTCATATCTGCCCTGTCAACTGGTAAAAGCATATGCTATACTTGAGGAGTTGGAAGAGGCTCTAGCAATGGCTCCTATATATGGAGAACTTGTAGTGGTGTTGGAAACATGAGTCATTATCTCCTTTAGATGTGAGACACTATCATCAAGGCATGGATATGCTTGAGGAGCTGAATTTCCTGGAGGATCAATCTGCTCAGGCACATGAGCATATGTGGGGTATCCATGCTTCTGATGGCATGTATCCTCAGAATGATCGAGACGACGATGGTAGGTGCATGAGCCACACTGATATCCACCTCCCTTGCCACAAAACCAGACCATCTGAACTGTGTAGATACACCCTTTTCACGAGATGCAGCCAGCGCTGAGGCGATCTGTGTGGTGGCAGCGAGTTTGATAAAATTCCTGCTAAGGTGGCTGTAAGCCTCCTCTGTGGGAGGTATGATCCCACCCGAAAGGAGCTGTGTGCATGCTATCTCATACTCTAGATCGAGTGCTGCCAAGAAAACTCCAACCATCGTAGAATTCCTGTTGGAGTATTCGTTGTATGCGTCATTGAGTTGTTGCAGGGTAAATGGATCCTGGAGAAGATCCATTTACCCCATCCAGTGTTTAGTCCCACATCGTCCAGTGGTGGGACTTGGAGGCTCTGGAGAGGCTATATAAGGAGCCCCAGACCTCCTGTATCCATTGAGAAAGTCAATAGACAAACACGCCCTATTTGAGGGCTTCTCCCGTGGTTTCATCCCGCTCCTCACGGAGTAGGATTCCACGTTAAATCCCGCTGTTCCTATTCTTCTTTATTCTTTTTCCATGTTTCGCTTCCGCATGTTTATTTTCTTAACATGGTATCAGAGCGGGTCGATTCTCGAGGATTTCATCATGTTCTTCGATTATATTTTGTGATCGATTTGAGAATCGATTTTTAGTTATTCTTGAAGATTATGTATTCACATGGTTCAAAGATTGATCGTTGTATTTTTGAAGATCGTGAATGATTCAACAAGAAGCTTCTAGAGCTTCTGCTGGAAACCCCAAATCCAGCCGCAATCTCCATATCGCCTCCTTGCGGCTCTGACATCAACTCCAGGCCCCCATCTTCTGATCAAACACTCGTTGCGAAGCCCCTCCCAGAGGCAACCACATCTCTTGAATCGTCGCGCGGGTTCCCGCATCTCTTGAATCGCCGCGCGGGCTCCCTGCGGCGCAGCCCTGACCCCATCCGACCCAGGCACAGAGCCCTCGTACTCCCCCTCCGATAACTGCCCAGGTGCAGAGCCGCTCCAGTTCCAGCTGCCCCTCCGACAACTGCCCAGGCGCGCACAACCCCGACGGAACCCATCTCGCTGGTGGTACTAAGGCTGCGCTCACGCATCCCGTTGCGCACCTTCTTCTCCCCTAACTCCTTCTAGCACCAAGGGTAGTTGAATCTCCAGGAGTTTACGAATCCATCCTCCTGCTCTAGGCGGAGAATCCCTGTTTGTAGAAGATGGCGTCGCCTCCATTGTTACTTCCCGCACGAACTTCCAGCCCTCATCGCTATCGAGCCGCACCTCCAGCCCTCCTCTCCTCTCCACAGTTGGCGGCGGCAACACAAAAATGATGGGTTCCCAATTTCGGGAACCCTAACGCGTGTGGAATGGGGGGCCCGATTCCCTTTCTTTAAAGAAAAAAGGGGCTTTTATTGCAAGGCCCAAGTGGGTTTGGAAAAATAGTTGAGAGGTTTTTTGTAAAAAAAATGATAAGAAGAAGAAAAGGAAGAAGAATATATGCCTTGCCATGAGAAAAAAAGGAGGAGGTGGCATTTGTTTGGACCTTTTTGGGTCAAGTTAAAAAAAAGGTGCGTAAAAAAAACCGTACGCAAGTAAAAAAAAGAAAGAAAAGAAAACCATGCAAAAAAGGATGCAATTATAAAAAAATGATGATTTGAGAAGCCGAGAAAAAAAAGGTTGATCAGCTTTAAAAAAAATGATGAGCCGTGAAAAAAATGAAACGACCAAAGGTTATTTATGATTTGAGAAGCCGAACAATTTATGAACGGCTTATTGGTATTTTGTAACCCCATTATATTGTCTTCTCTCAACTTGTCGAAGTCCATGTTTTCCGACAAGTATGGGAGAAAGAGGGAGTATATGTAGAGTCATAGGTTTATTCAAATTCTCCAGATCCAGACATCAGATATTCTCCAGACCAGCCAGTTGTTCAGACTCTATAGTTTTCAGATGAAGCTTCTCCACGCGCAGTTGTTCAGACTCGACAGATTGGTCAGAGTCCAAGTTCGAGGCACTCCATGAGGAGAGACCCAGTTCTCCGAAGAGGAGACTTTTTCAGACTCCATTCTCCAGCGACCATGGACTCGGAAGAGGATTGCACAGCCACGGCCTTATTCAGTTCGGCCCTTTTCAGAGATGGAGCAGTTGTCCACATTATTGTGGCGGGCCAGAGTACTCCGACGAGGAGACTCATTTTCAGTTGCAGTGACTCTGACTGGCGCAGTTCCGAGCGCATGCTCTCCGACGAGGAGTTTCAACAGACTCACACTCCAACCCGTTCGTCCTCCTCTCCTGCACGGCATGAGAAGCAACTTCCTCGACTGCAGCAATGTGCGCGTTGGGTTGATATTGTCCGTAGTGTCCTGTAGCGTTGGGTTGAGTTTCTTTCTGTTTATCCAAGCTGAGCATTGCATGCTCCAACTTGAGGGGGAGTGTTGGAGTATTCGTTGTGTGCGTCATTGAGTTGTAGCAGGGTAAATGGATCCTGGAGAAGATCCATTTACCCCATCCGGTGTTTAGTCCCACATCGTCCAGTGGTGGGACTTGGAGGCTCTGGAGAGGCTATATAAGGAGCCCCAGACCTCCTGTATCCATTGAGAAAGTCAATAGACAAACACGCCCTATTTGAGGGCTTCTTCCGTGGTTTCATCCCGCTCCTCACGGAGTAGGGTTCCACGTTAAATCCCGATGTTCCTATTCTTCTTTATTCTTTTTCCATATTTTGCTTCCGCATGTTTGTTTTCTTAACAATTCCTATAGGTCATCTGCTACTCCGTGGAAGTAGTAGTGGGCATGAAGCTTGAAGCTTCTGAAACATATCTCAAAGTTAAGAGTATAAAGTATGCAACGGACGACCATTCTACATGGCCTTCTATATGCCAAACTGTAGCTGAAGAATCTTGGCCTCGTTCTTCGTTTGGGCATAGGTGGCTTCCAAAATATCCCACAAAGCCTTGGTGATGGGATGGTTCATAATATCGTTGGCAATCTCTGTGCTAAGGGTTCCAGAGAGCCAAACACGCGCATACACGTCATCTTGCTTCCATGAAGCATTGTCTCCAATCTTGTCCGTCGGCTATGGCTTTGTCAGAATGTGCTCCTTGTTATTGCACTGCATAAGGGTCAAAAGCTGCATGGACTATAATTCATAGTTTGTCCCATCCATCTTCACGACGGGAGTCAGGCCCTTGAAGGCACCGGACGAAGAGAAGACATCACCCTTGTTCTCTAACATGATGAAAGGATGTCGAAAACATAACTCAACTGGGGAAGTGTTGCTATCCTATCCGACTTTCCCTCCTGAAATGGGATTCTTTAGTAATTCAACAGGATAGGATTATTTTCATTCCGGGCGGCGTAGCGGAATGCACGTGCCCGAGATCACGAACGGAAGGCAGGCAAGAAGGCTTGAAAATCTACCTGTTCTCCTGTGCTTAAGCAAGCAACTTCCTAGCTACCCATACCCCTCGTAACTGCAACCTTATTTAGTTGGTTATATTGGGTCATAGAGAAGAGTTTGTCCATTATATAGAGCGAGTATACACAACATATGGAGGATTGGTTGTACGTGTATACTCATACAACCATCCTCGTCACTCATCAATATGTGCTATGATCAGAAATGCGATTTATAGGTCAGAAATCACATTTTCCGATCAAAATCAGACTGGGTCAGATTACAGTTTGGCAATGGAGAGGAGGAAGAATGCCTACAGGGCCCGCTGAAGGTGATGGGGGGGGGAGACTCCCATTAGCCCACTGGAGCGCGCAGGAGCGCGTTGCAGTGCACAACAATGGTTGGCTTTGGTGTGTCGTGCTATAGGCGATGCCCAGCAACACGGAGTGGCACCGTGAGAGGCGGTGGCACGTGCCGGGTGTCGCGTGGAAGGCGATGACGCGCACGGGAGGCGGCGACGCACGTTGGGTGCTGCATGGGAGGCAGCGACATTCGAGGGATATCGCATGGGAGGCGATGGCAGAGGAACGGACTGCCCACCTAGGAGGCGGAGAGAAACCTGTTGGGTAAATTACATAAAGAAGACAGAAATAATAGATAATACTTAAAAGAAATAAAAGATAACTAATATCTCAACATGAACATTATCCATGTTCATTTATTGTTGAAGATATTTTCATGTCCAAGCAAATTCTAGGGCTGAAACCCTAATTCTGCACAGTTCATAAAAGGTTCGATTTTGGTTGTGAAGATCGTCATTGCCAACCTTGAGGATAGAATTCCTGGAACCCTAGATCTGGTGGGCATCGATATCTTTGTTCTATTGTTACATGTTTTGGGAACCCTAAATCTACAACAATCAACATACGTGCACATGATCTAAAGATTCGTGCTCAATCAATCTCAAGGTTTTGAAGATCATCGAGTCCAGGCGTCAACTCAAGGCCTGGCTGGAAGCCTACTCTCTTGAGGCATCGTGTCGATGCAACACTCGAGTCCATAGCACCCACCTTCGAATATTCGAAGAAGATGAAGAGGTCCCCACACATGCACAACCATCTCAAGCATGTGAGAAGGAAAAAAGGGGGGGGGGTGCTCGATACAAACGCATGCTGCGCACCCACCTCTAGGCGAGACCTCCAGGCTGCACACCTCCAGGAAGTGAAGGCGCAACTTCCCCTCCAGGCAGTGATGGCCTTCAAGCCTCATCTTCCAGGTGGAGGCCCATCCAAGTGGCGCAATGCCCTCGTACCTGGTTCGATCACCCTCGTGCTACCTTCTTCCTCCAGGTGGCATCTCCCAGGCAACATACACGACAGTATTGGCTGCTCTGATGTCAGGCGATGAAGTCGTGTTAGATGGTCTCCCACCAACAGGAACCCTAGATGACGAGAAAGGGGGAACCTCGTGCCCCTCTTTTATGTCATGAGGGCTGCATAGGCCCATGTTGGGTTGTTCGGCTTATGCATTTTAAAAAAGGGGAGAGTTATGGTTTGGACCCAAGTGGGTCATATTTGCATGGAGAAGATGGGAGGCTGATACTCCAAAATTGGACCACTTTCTTGCTGCACAAAAAGGAGGGGGAAAGCGACATGAGTATTATGGACCCATTGTTGCCGAAGGGAAAAAAAGGGGCCTGCGAGTTGTAAAAAGGCATCGTACAAACAAATCGTACGAGAAAAAAGAAAGCCGAAAAAGGAGAGAACGGCCTAAAAGATTGAGAAAAATTGCCTTTTTCCAGTTTGACGATTCAGAGAGTTGGAGCAGTTGCAGACCACAGTTCTCCATGTAGAGACTCATTCCAGTTTCAGTGACTCTGACAAATGCAATACATAGCATATGTTCTCCAACGAGGTGACCCGGTTCATTTCACACTCCATACCTTCAGTTCCTCCTCACCAGCATAACATGAGAAGCAACATTCTCAACGGATAACCAACAACGTTTGCGTAAAGTTGATATTGTCTGTAGTATCATGTATTGTGTGTAAGCGATTTTTTTCTACTTGTCTAAGCTGAGTATCGCATGCTCTAGCTTGAGGGGGAGCGTTGGAGTATGCGTCACATGTATAAATGACAAGGCCACAAATTTCAATTTCGGTCACCGTTTCGGTGATTGACCGAAATGAAATTTCGGTCGAAATTCGACCGAAATTTCGGTCAGTTTTTGAACATGGACCCCCAAATTTCGGATATGCCATTTCTGCCGAATTTCGGTCATCCACCGAAATCAAGATATGATATTTACACCCATAACCCTGAGTATGTTGTAGTTACCCCAGAAACCCTCGATAATCACGAATTACATGAGAAACCCCGAATAGTTACTTCATCTCACACACATAACCTTTTGTTAGTTTCAACCGCTAACCCTAACCCCACCATTGAGTTAATCTAACCTAACATTGATCCAACGGCTAAAATTAAACCACAAACACCAACAACAACAAAGCCTTTTCCCACAATTAAGTAGGGTCAGCTACATGGATTCTTCGCTTCCATTCAGATCTATCTTGGGTCAATCCGGGCTTATATCCAAAAAACTAAGATCCCTTCGTATAGTCTCTTTCCAACACTTCTTGGGTTGTCTTCACCATCCCTTAACCGACTCAACATCCCAACACTCGCATCTCCTAACTGGTGCATTACCTGATCTTCTTTGCAAATGACCAAACCATCTTAAGCGGTTTTCTCGCATCTTATCCTCGATCGGAGCTACACCAAAATTTTTTCTGATTGCATCATTCCAAATCCGATCTTTACGTGTGTGTCCACATATCCACCTTAGCATTTTCATTTCTGCTACAACCATTCTCTGAACATGTCTATGGATCACAGACCAACATTCAGATCCATAGAGCATGGCAGGTCTCACGGCTGCTTTGTAAAACTTTCCTTTAATTTTAAAGGAATTTTCTTATCACAGAGAACAACAGAGGATCCTCTCTACTTTAGCCAGCATGCATTTATTCTATTAGTAACATCTCCATCAATTTCCCCATCATGTTGCAAAATAGATCCCAAATATCTTTTTTTTTTGAAAAAGCGCTTTGGGTACTCTCCCAAGTTGGGAGGTACCACCTTAGTAGAATTCATTAAAGAGAATGCGTTACATTATCGAGATGCCCAAAACTTGTAAAGGGCTTTACAATGCGACATGATATTTTCCAAGCTGAATCTCTGGTTCCTGAAAATATGGTCATTTCGCCCCAACCAGATAGCCCACAGAGCTGCCCAGACAGGAGACACACCATCGGTGGAGCTGCCCCCCACCCTCCGGATTGAAAGCCAAAACGTTGCCGCATCATCAATCATGAGCCAAGACAATCCTATTCCTCTCCAAACCCCGGCCGAGAATGGGCACTTGAAGAAGATATGGTCTGCATCCTCCTCGTGGCACTGGCATCTATCGCACGTTGTGTCCTGCACCCCAAAAAGACGAGCCCGTCTAACCTTGTCACATAATCGGCCTCTCCTCAAGAACTACAGGAATACCTTCACCCTGCAAGGTATTTTGGCCGCCCAAATCATTCTTATGTCCTGCGTAAATTCTGCATCTTGCTCCTCAATCGACTGCCTCAGCTCCTCATAAGCCCTCTTCATGGTGAACTTTCCCCCCTCCCACACAAAGTAATCAACATGTTCGGCAGTGACCATCGATATGAGCTCATCCTTATGCGGCAGCTCAGACTGCATCCTGAGAAAGTCCTCTAGCCTCTGCTCAGAAAGATCGTTCAGAAATTCCGGAGCCCAAGTACTGGATCCCATGACCTGGAAAAGCGAAACATCCCTCGAGGCCACAAGAGCGAACAACCTCGGGAACCTGTCGCTAAGCTTCCCCTCTCTCGTCCAGTTGTCCCCACAGAAGTGGAACAAAGAACCATCCCCGATCTACGACCTCAACTTGTGCACCAACGCAGGGAGAACTTCCCGCACACCAGCCCATAGCGGTAACTCCCACCGCGCCCTTCCGACCACCAGATCTCCCCCCACGTCGTAGATCTTGCGGATCAATCTGAGCACGAGAGACAAAGAGGGCCCCCCGATTAACGACACCCATTTTGCCAGCAACGCCTTATTCATGAACTCCACATCACGGATGCCAAGGCCGCCCTCCCTTTTTTCCTATGTCACCTCCTTCCAGCCCACAAGGTGCAACTCCAACTTCTGCTGCTTGCCATCCGACCATAAGAACTTCTTCATAAGTGCTTCAATCTTCTTACGAATCCCAGCTGGTAGGATGCGTGTGGAGTAGAAAAACATTGCGATCGCCGACATCACATGCTTTAACAGAATTAGTTTGCCCCCCTCGAGAGTGTGACCGACTTCCAGCCCGCTAATCTTTGTTCCATCTTTTGGAGCACAACATCCCAGTCCGCCTTCTTCAACTTCCCGTCCACCAAAGGCATGCCCAAGTACGTAACAGGCAGTATCCCCATCGGGCAACTGATTATCCCGACGATCCTCCCACACTCATCATCAAGCGTCCCGATGGTAATGACTGCCGACTTGCCATTATTAGCCACCAAACCAGATAGCTTGCCAAAAATATCAATCATCATAGTTGCGTTCTTCGTATACTCCTCCGAGCTGCCCAGCAGTAGCAGAGTGTCATCCGTATATTGTAATATAGGTATGGAGATATCCTCCAAGCGAAATCCCTCGTAAAGTCCCTCCTTCACCGTCTGATTGAAGAGGACCGCCAAAGCATCATCAACAAGAACAAAGAGCATTGGGGCCAAAGGGCAACCTTACCGCACCCCACGCTGCGGTTGGAAGAAATCGCCCTCCGGGCTTCCGTTCACAAGGACCGAAAAAGAAGATGTCGTAACATACTTGTTAATGCATATGTTAGTTTCTGTGTGGTTCTGTTATTTTTCTTTTCCAGTTGTATGCTTTATGTAATTTACCCATAGGCTACTCTCCTATATAAGAGAGCCTAGGGCTTATGGAATAATCATCTCGTTCATTTTTCCCAACATGGTATCAGAGTGACGGTCCTAGACCGGAGTTTTCGAAACCCTAACCCTACCCTACCCCACCCGCCGACCTCTCCTTCTCTCTCTCTCTCTCTCTCTCTCATCGGCGCCGCCTCCTCCGCCGCACAAGTGCGCAGCCGCTCCTGCGCGCCTACGCCTTTGCTGCCGCTCCTGCGCATCTGCGCGAGTGTGCTAGTGCCTCTGCGCGAGTGCGCAGCCCTCCGCGCACCACTCCTCTGCGTGCCGTAGCCCTCTGCGCGCTATCTCCTCTGTGCGACTGCGCGTGATCCTTCACGCGCATCTGCGTGTGCCTGCGCGTGATCCAACAGGCGTGCAGGGGCTCCTTCACGCGCAACCGTGCGTGCCAGTGCGAGCAACAATGGGCTCCTTGTGACTGCGCGTGCTTCCAGTTGCGTGTGCGCGTGCTCCCTGTGCGCGTGCACGTGTGCTAAGCCCTAAAGCGCACACCGTCATCTACATGGGTTTAGTTGCTTGAGGTCTACACGTGCAACTAAACCCGTCTATGTCATTGTAGACGAATTTCATCCTCTGTCAGTCGCTCCGGTCTTCAGTCTCCAGTATGTCAGAAAGCAAGGCGGATATTCCATCCATTGGCGCCTATTGTAAAGTTGGACGGTACAAACTATGAACTGTGGGCAATGCAGTTCATGAGCATGATGAAGTCAACGGGTAAGAAGCACATTCTTACCGAACCAGAGCCTGCTGAGAAGACTGGAGCCAATGCCTCTTGGGAGGCCGATGACGCATATGCCAAAGTTTGGCTATCTGGTACGTTGGCAATTGAGATTGCCAATGACATTCTACATCAACCCACGGCCAAGGATATGTGGGACATTCTGGCGGCTACATATTCGCAGGTGAAGAACGAGACAAAGAATCTGCAACTCCAGCATGATATATTCACTATAAAGCAAATGGTCGCCCTCTACATTCTCTCTACACATCACTGAGAGGATGTTCGAGAAGCTCTACAGCTTCATGCCCCTGACAGCAACGCCAGAACATCAAAAGACATATCGGAATGCGACTATGGTAGGCGTGTTCCTTGATGCGCTTGATCCAGAGTATGAGGCGGCACGATCCCAGATCTTGGCCGACTCTACTATTCCTCCCATGGAGGAAGCTTTGCATAGACTGAGTCGGATCACAGTTCCTTCCACGGCCACGAATCAGAATACTTAAGCCATGGCAACCAACAGGGGTCGCGGATTTCATCATCAGGGCCGTGGACGTGGACCCCGTGGAAGAGGAGGCCGTACTCGGCCAACATGTACTTATTGTCATCGCGTTGGACACAGTGAAGACACATGCTACTCGAAGCATGGATTTCCTGCATCTGCACGAGTCGCTGAGCAGATAGAACCTCCATCTGCTGCTACTTTAGATCAACGGTTCGATGATCTAGTTGCCCGTCTAAGGGGCATTATTCCCCCATCTGGCCCAGCACCTACTACTTAGAGTCAATCTGATGCTGCTGCTTCTGCGTCGACCAGTGCTTCAGGTAGCATACTTGCATTTACCAGTAGTAGATCAGATACATTACCATGGATTATGGACTCGGGCGCTACACATCACCTATGTGGCGATCAGAGTTTACTTACAGGCTACTCTCAGATTCCTCCAGGCCGAACAGTAGTCATTGCAAGTGGTACACATTCCCCCATCACTGGTCAGGGGGAGATTAGACTGACATCTTTTATGCAGCTCAAGAATGTGCTACATGCACATGATTTTTCAATGAATTTGTTGTCAATTAGTCAGATTACGAAGGATCCTACATTGTCGGGCAATTTTTATCCGTCTTCTCTTATTTTTCAGGACATCCATTCGGGCAACGTGATTGGTCGTGGCTATGAGCAAGGAAGCCTCTACCGCCTAAATCAGACTCCATTCGCTGGAACCTCATCCCTTCCCACTGGACCAGTATCTCCTTTACTGTGGCATCTGCGATTTGGGCATCTACCGCTTCAGAAGTTGCGTCATGTGTTACCCCAGGGTCTTCCTCACACATCTATCCAATGTGAGGCCTGTCAGTTGGGAAAGCATCACAGGTCGACCTTTCCCAGTCGTCCAGGTCGGAGGTAGTACCTCCAAGTTTGAGTTATTCCATATTGATGTCTGGGGTTTGAGTCGTGTACCTGATCATCAGGGACACAGATTTTATATAGTTTTTTGTGGACGACTTCTCTCGTGTGTCATGGGTATTTTTGATGAAAAATAAATCTGAAGCAGGCAACATTACTATCCATTTTCTGAATGAAATTCAAAATGTTTTCTCCACATCTGTGAAGTTTGTCAGAAGTGATAATGCTCTAGAACTTGTGCACTCATGTCCTTGCCAATATTACTCCTCAAAAGGGATTATCCATCAAACATCCTGTGCTCATACCTCTCAAACAAAATGGAATTGCTGAAAGGAAACATCACCACTTACTAGATGTCACAAGATCACTTCTTATACAGAGTCAGTTCCTTTATTCTTACTGGGGTGACGCGGTTCTCACTGCATGTTATCTAATCAACCGTATGCCGTCCTCTGTCTTGGATGAACAGATTCCTTTTTCCCTTATCTATCCTGGGAAGGATCTGTTTTCCCTTACTCCCCGTGTGTTTGGTTCAGTTGCCTTTGTCCACCAGTTGTCTCCTGGTACTGACAAGCTCTCCTAGGGCTGTCAAGTGTGTCTTTGTTGGGTACTCCAGAACTCAAAAGGGGTACCAGTGTTTTGATCCTCTGCGTCGACGGTATATGGTCAGTGCAGATGTTACATTTTTTGAATCTGTAATGTATTTTTCAGCCTCAGGTGATCAGCAGCTATCGCCACTGCCTGCCGACGCCATATACATGACACCACCACCTCCAGCACCGTCACCACCACCACCACCACCACCACCAAAAATCCCCGTCTCACCACTACCGTTCCATTATACTCTCAGCCTCCTCCAGCTCATGGTCATGACTCATCTCCTAGCTCGCCTATGGTATGTACTGAAGATACTTCTCTTGATGGATATAATGATATTTCTGAGCAGGATATGTGCAGGGGCCAGGTGAGGACACAACTGATTTAGATGTTCCTATTGCTATACGCAAATCGAAGAGAGTTGCGTTACATATCCATTGGCAGCCTCTGTATCATTTGAGCGACTATTTGGGGATTTCAGAACTTTGTGGTGGCCTTGTCAGCTGTAGATATCCACGGAATTATCAAGATGCTCTGCAGGACAGTAGATGGCGGCTAGCAATGGAGGAAGAAATGGCGGCACTTCAATCTAGGGGAACTTGGAGTCTAGTTCCTATACCTCCAGATGTGACCCCGGTGAGCTGCAAGTGGGTGTTACGGTGAAGCAAAATGCAGATGTTCTATTGACAGATACAAGGCCCGCCTTGTTGCACGAGGTTTTACACCGACATACGGGGTGATTACCTTGATCCATTCTCGCCAGTAGCCCGTCATTCCCTCTCCGGATCTTGCTGTCAGTTGCAGTCAATCGAGAGTGGCCGCTATATCAGTTGAATGTGAAGAACGCGTTCTTATATGGAGATTTGCAGGAGGAAGTCTATATGCAACAGCCACCCGGTTTGCTGTTGAGGGGGAGTGTTCCAAGGTGTGCAGACTTCATAAGGCTATATATGGTCTTAAGCAGAGCCCCAGAGCATGGTTTCAGAAGCTCTCAGACCTCTTTGAAAAACAAGGATACAAACGCTCCAATGCTGATCATCCTTTGTTTGTACAGAATTGCAATTATGGTTTACGTAGATGACATCTTGATTACAGGAGATGATGAGCAGGGCATAAAGCAGGCGAAAGAAAAGCCGGGGAGCGAATTTGTCAAAGGATCTTGGAGTCCTTAGATATTTTATGGGGCTGGAATTTGCTAGAAATCCATATGGATTAGTAATGTCGCAAAGGAAATATGTTACGGACCTGTTAAGTGAAACAGGTATGCTTGGGTGTCGGCCTGCTACGACACCAATGGATCCCAGCATGAAGCTCTATGATGATGACACAGAGGAGGTGGACAGGAGAAGATACAGAGAACTGGTAGCAAACTGTTGTATGTCACGATCACTAGGCCCGATATATTATTTGCAGTGAGTCGTGTGAGGCAGTTCATGGAGCAACTACGCCAGGTTCATATGGATGCGATACATATGATACTTAGATACCTCAACTCATCTCCATGTGCAGGTTTGCTATTCAAGAAGAAAAGGGGATTTCTATCTCAGCATGTGCAGATACAGACTATGCAGGTTGTCCCAAGGACAGGAAGTCCACCTCGGGGTTTGCAGTCTATGTTGGAGATTCTTTAGTCTCATGGAGGAGCAAGAAACAGACGGTGGTAGCTAGATCTAGGGCTGAATCCGAATATAGGGCTATGGCCCAGGCTAGCACAGAGATGATGTGGGGTGAAGTCTGTACTTACAGATCTATGTCTAGATGTACCACTTCCTATGAACTTGGAATGTGATAATCAGGCAGCCTTGTTCATTGGCGAACAACCCGGCATTCCATGAGCGGACCAAGCATGTTGAGGTTGACTGTCACTTCATACGTGACATGATTCAGAGGGGTTCATTGCTACATCTCATGTCGCCTCAGAGAATCAAATTGCAGATATATTCACCAAGGCATTACTACGAGGCCCATTCCAGAAGTGTGCGTCCAAGCTGAGCATGATTGACATCTATGCTCCATCTTGAGGGGGAGTGTTAACGCATATGTTAGTTTTTGTGTGGTTCTGTTATTTTTCTTTTCAAGTTGTATGCTTTATGTAATTTACCCATAGGCTACTCTCCTATATAAGAGAGCCTAGGGCTTATGAATAATCATCTCGTTCATTTTTCCCAACAATACCTTTTCATCCAACCGATCCACTTCTCCGGGAAAGCCCCTTCGTGACAATGACATCTACAAAAAGGCCCAATCAACGTAATCGTAAGCCTTGGAGAAGTCCAGCTTCCATAACATCCCTTTCCTCTTCGACTGTTTCCACTGGAGACAAATTTCTGTTGCCATCACCAGACCATCCGCCATCTGGCGACCCAGAATGAAAGTAGTCTGCCCCTATAGGACCACCGAGTCAAGGACAGCTTGAGGCGATTCACCAGGGTTTGCGATGATAAGGTTGATCGCATTGGATAACGCGATCTGCCGGAAATCATCAACTCTATCTGGATCTTCCTTCTTCGGAAGCAGACCAGGAAGGCTCTATTCACCTTGTCAAAACCCCTGTTACCTTGCAAACTCAGCCATGACATCGAAGACTTCGCCTCTCAACATCTCCCACAACTCCTTGTAGAGGAAGACTGGGAAGTCGTCAGGACCCTGGGGCCCAAACCGCCTCCTTCGGCCCCGCGCCTCCGAGAACGACGCCTGCAACGCCATCACCTGCGAATCAGCTAATCTCCTTGCTCCTCTTCCCTGCCATCCCCTTCCGCCACGTCTCTGCCTTCCCTCGAGGCCGCCACGACATGCTTGCGGATCACGAATCCCAATTTAGCCTCCCCCGTAACCCGCTGTCCCCCCACTAGGAGCTCGTGAATATAATTCCTTCGCCGCCTCCCTAACGCCACACTGTGGAAGAAACGCGTGTTGGCATCACCTTCACGAAGCCACTTTTGCCTGGATTTTGCCTCCACTCAACCTCCGTACGGTCCTCCATCAGTATCTCTTCAAGCAAGTTCTGCCTCTCTTCCAGCTTTATCGGTTGTAGGCCCCTTTCGTCATCCATCTCATCCAGGCGTGCCACACCAGCCTTCGCCTCTATTCTCTTGAGCTTCCTCTGTCGTTTGTTTTCCCTGCCGAACCGAGTCATATGCGCCTTTAGGAGTGCTAATTTCTTAGAGAGGCGGGCGATCGCGTCCCCACTGGAGCCCATTCTCTCCAGCTTTCCTCCACGTTCTCGTGAAATCCTTCCTCAAGCAACCAACACCTCTCAAACCGAAAAGTGATTCTACTCCTCGATTCCTCCCTAGAGGACCACAAAATCGGCATGTGGTCTGAGTGCCCACGCAGCAACGCCGAAGGCCTCTACACCTTCAATAGACAAAAGAAATCTGTCGAGCCTCGATCGAGACCTCGCATTGCGCCAAGTGTAAGAGCAACCACCATCATCAATAATGGAGAGTCCCAACGCATCCAACGACCTTCGCAACACGTCAGACCCTGGTCTCTGCCCCCGCCCTGTTGCGGACAATCTCCCTGCAGAAGCGTAACATTCAGATCACCCCCGATCAGCCATGCTCCATCCTCACGCTCCGCCCCCAAAGCCTCCAAAGATCCCAGATATCTGAGAGAATCTCTCTTCCGAATGTTATCGTCACCAATCTTCACATCGATTCCTTCACCATTGCTTCCGTCAAAGGTGCACTCCATGTATTCTATCTTAGCCCTACTTATACAAAATCCTTTAGTCTCCAACTCATGTCTCCAAACCTCAAGCTTCTCATTTACTCCATCTTTTGTCTCGTCAATCAACACAATATCATTAACAAATAACATGTACCAAGGTAACGCATCCTTAATGTGACTTGTCAACTCGTCCACAATCAAAGTAAAATGAAATGGACTTGAAGTTGAACCTTGATGTAAATCAATGCTGATGTCAAAATAGCCTGTCTTCCCAGATGGGGTCCTTACACAAGATAAAGCCCTATCATACATGTCCTTTACGAGGTTAATGTATAGGACATGTACTTGTCTCTTTTCCAAAACTCTCCACAATATCTCTTGTGGGACAAAATCATAAGCCTTCTCCATATCAATAAAGATCATATGGAGGTTCTTCCTTTTAGCTCTATAAATCTCCATTGTTCTCCTCAGCAAATGGATGACTTTCAATAGTTGAGCGACCTGGCATGAATCCGAATTGGTTTTCTTTTACGTTTGGAAACTTGCCTCAACCTTCTTTCGATCATACGTTCCCAAATTTTCATAGTGTGACTCATTAACTTGATACCTCTGTAATTTGAACAAGTTTGAATGTCTCCTTTATTCTTATAAAGAGGCACCGCGATACTCCTCCAATCTTCAGGCATTTTCTTGCTTCACCAAATAACATTGAATAGATTTGTAAGCCAAGTCAAACCACACTCACGTAAAACTCTCCATACTTCTACAGGGATGCCATCCGGTCCTACACCCTTTCTCAGGTCTCATAACCATCGAAGCCTCCTCTACTTCCTTTCTTTGTATCCGTCTATAGCTTGTACGATTCAAGTAACTTTTACTACTAGATCACCCGAAGCAATCTCTCTATTTCCTTCCCTAATGAAAAGTTTATGGAAGTACTGCTCCCATCTAGTCTCTATATTCTTCTGAGTAACAAGCACGTGACCATCCTCGTCCTTAATGCATCTCACTTGAGAAAGTCTTTGGTCTTTCTTTCTCTTGCTTTGGTCAACCTGAATATATCCTTCTGCCTCTCCTTAGAGTCGAGATTTTTATACAAAACTTCATAAGCTTTTGACTTAGCTA